>BCGR01000006.1:61518-317410 GCA_001599375.1 Phoma herbarum | reverse complement strand
GGGGGTGGGGGAGGTGCTCGTGATGCTGACGACGATCTCGAGTGGTTTGCTGACCCATTGAGGGCTGCAACGGGTTGCGGTACGGGTCTTGGTTGGGATGTGGATGCAGCAGGTGTAGCGGCAGGGACGGGTCGTGGTTGTACTGCAGCTGGCATTGGAGCAGGAGGCACTGCTCGTGACTGAGATGCCGCAGGTGTGGGAACAGGTCGCGGTTGCGCAGGGCGGCTGGCAAGCTTCGACGGGCCTCCACCAGGACCGCCGGGCCGCAGAAGCTTGCCCTTGGTGATGGGCTTGGCGGCGACTTGCTTGCCCTTCGGTGTTGGCTTCGAGACGGAGTTTGGTGACTCGCCCTGTCCTGTGTGGACGGTTCCACTCTTGTATGTGTCGATGCGCGCACCGGGGTCCTTGACTACCTTGACCTGTGCAGGCTTACCAGGCTTTTTGTTGTAGGTGATTCTGTCATTGTCAGTATACTGCGCATCACGAGCGAACGATGGAATCTTACGTGTCGGCGATCTGGAGGTTGAGAGACCCTCGCAGAACGTTTGTGAGCTGAGTGAAGAACTCTGTCTTGAATACGCAGTTCACGAGCGGATCAGGCTCGTTTGGTGACCCTGCACCAATAGAAAACCAGTCATCCTGAAGCTTCGACGCGCTGATGAACTTGATAGCGCCGACAGGTATTGTTCGCTCGGCCTGGATTTGAACCTGGCCGTTGACGAGCACCTGCTTTACGATGTACACATTCCTCTTGGTCAGTATGAGCATACGAGCTTCTGGCTTACTCGAACGACCAAGCTTAGAGACAAGTGTCTCAGCTCTGCACGAGAAGGGCACCTCCTCGTTGCTGGAGATTCCGATGGCCTGGGCGATGACTTCTCCCGGACCGCCTCTGTTTGCTATACCAAGGTAGTCACCCAGGTACCTTCGAGATCCTACCAAACTGTACCTCCGCCTCTCTTTCCGGCCAGCAAGGACTTTGTGACCCTGATCTCGCCATTCGATAAACTCCTTACCACCGTTCAGCTTACGCCAAAAACGCTGAATCCGCGTGGCACATTCAATGCGGTATCTGAGATAATTCCTCCAGGCTCGTTG
The DNA here is from genome assembly GCA_001599375.1 of Phoma herbarum. Taxonomy (NCBI): domain Eukaryota; kingdom Fungi; phylum Ascomycota; class Dothideomycetes; order Pleosporales; family Didymellaceae; genus Phoma; species Phoma herbarum. Next base: position 316,312 of record BCGR01000006.1, on the reverse strand, counting down.
GATACGAATGGCCATATTATGCCAGTAACGATCACGCATCGTCTCCAATGCGAACAACGTCTCTGGTGTCTTGATGAAGACCTTTGTTACACCCATTTGGAACTCTTCCGCTGGAATATTGGTGTCCTTCAAGATCTGTTTAGCACCCTGTTCATAGCTTCCTGTCCAGATGTACTCTCCAGCGTAACCACACTTGGGCGAGAGCAGGAAGAACCGCTCTACAAACTTGTCGAAGGTCTGACGAGATGCAAAACCAGCTCGGCGAATACGGACGTTCTCCTGCAAACCGAGGTACTTGACTTGATGCAGTACATTGGCTTCGTTGAACTCCTTTGGCGACTTGTTCTCGTTGGGCTTGATGGTACGGATGTAGGAAGGGCGGGCTTGCATGAGCGTGGTGACCAGATCGTTTGCCGAGACCTTGATCTTATCACCGGCCGTGGGCGGGCGTCGCCTATTGTCTTGGTCGACCTGATTAGGGAACAGTGTGTGAACGAAGGTGTTGGAGCTCTGGCCAAGAAGATTGAGCAAGTCCTTCAGCAGCTGGTCCTTGTTCTTGTCAGTCATACCCTCCACCGCATACGACACTTCTCCAGCGTAATGCTTGATGATGAATTGTCCTTGGCGGGGTGAGAAGTTGGGGTTTGACGAAAGCGCATTCAATCGCTGGACGAATGTTTGATCGGCGGCTCCAGGATCGGCATGAGCTGTAGCGCAAGCGTCATTCAGTGCCGCAAAAACACCCGGAGGTCGCTTCTCCTCGATTAACTCGCACACTACCTTGTTGTCGAAGTATTTGATCGGCGTCCACTTGATCTGTTCGCGCTCGTACTCTTCTTGTTCCGCCTTCAACGTCAGCTGAATGAAAATCTGCTGGAGTTTCTCGTTGACGTAATTGATGCACAGCTGCTCGAAACTGTTCTTCTCGAAAATCTCGAATCCGTAGATATCAAGGATACCGATGGAGTAGGCGGAAGAGCCTCGCGCCTTGAGCGACTGGTTCACGCGCTCTACGATCCAGTCGAATAAGTTGAAGTAGATCGCCTTGGAAAGGGCGTCTCGCACCGAAGAAGCCTGTGCAATGTTCAACGGGACATCGTACACAGAACCTCTGCGTCCTCCACGACTTGTCTCCATGATTCGGATTGTGAGAGCCTTGTTGACGTGCGCTGACTCGACTTCCAGAAGATATGCGACAAAGTCGACTACAGACTGGTCTGCAATCGCAGCATTGCCTTGATCGTCCTCCACGAACGAGACGTTTCCAAGCCACAGAATCGCGGACAGCATCCGGAAGATGTTGTCCTGCTCCGCTTGTTGCAATCCAATGACCTTCATAGCGTTCAGCGTGTCTTGGAACTCGGCGTGATCGTCGATGTTCGGTACGTCGTAACATTTCGATCGGCTTGTGTAGAGGTACGATTGCGGCTGTTGCAGGCCAAAGATTTCTGACCAAGTTAGCAGTTGTTCTGCACCCCTTTCCCCTGACCTAGCTGACCTCTATACTGCGGAGACGCCGCTTTCGCGAACTGGTAGAAGATGTGGAAGTTGCGCTCATTCGTGATCTGGCCAACTACACGCGACTTTTCCAGGAGGTAGTTGTTGATGTTCGCTCCGATGGGCTCGCCCTGCGCGTTGAAGTGGATCTCGAGATACTTCCCGAATCGCGACGAGTTGTTGTTCCTCAGCGTCTTTGCGTTTCCGAACGATTCAAGCAGCGGATTTGTGGCCAGCACCATGTCCATCATCTCCTGAATCTGCGAATTCTTCCCACCAGAAACATTGGCAATGTACTGCATGAGGCGCTTCGCGGCTTCGGTCTTTCCTGCTCCGGACTCGCCGGAGATGATGACGCACTGGTTCTCCTTGTAGGCGTTCATGTTGTAGTAGGCGGACTCGGCGATTGCGAAGACGTGCGGCGGCACCTGGTTGTGTCAGAGACAAGGGCCTATAGGATCCTGCTGCGCCATACCTCCAGCCTGTTCTTGCCCTTGTAGCTGTCCAGGACCTGCTCGGTGTAGATGCCCACTGCAAGTTGTCAGCATGCGGCCTCCAAGTGTCGTCGTGCCTCCACGTACAGTCTCGGAAGGGGTTGACAGACACCAGCACGTGTCCAATGTATGTCTGCGCCTCCGTCAGTTGCTGTGCCCTGAGTCTGCCGCATCGAGTACACGGCGCGTGGGGCTGGCGCGGGCAGGGCGACGCACGTAGATTTCGCCATTCTCGAAGCGCTTCTTCAGGTTGTCGTTGATGGCCTCGTTCGAGATCTTGCTGATCAGCGTCAGGTCCGACACGCCCACCTCCTTCTTCTTGGTGCTCTCGAAGACGGCCTTGGTTGCGAATTGGGACTTCTGCTGTCCTGGCCGCGCTGCTCCGCCGGCAGCGGCTGCGTCCTTCTTGCGCCCGGCGCGCTTGGTTACCGCCTACAAGTGCACTCGGTCAGCGTCTGTCCTGTCGGCAGCGCCGCGGTGGGCGGCGTGGGCGGGCTGTACCATGGCTGATGCCCGACCGCGAGCTCCGGGGTGCTGGGTGTCTCGCCCGTCTGGCGTGTCGTGTGTGCTACTGCGCGCGATTCGCAGTAGATGAGGGCGCGGGGTATGGGGTCGCTGGGGGTTTGCAGGCGCAATGTGTGGAGAGAGAGAGCGAGCGGCCCTGCTGCGAAAGTATGGTGAGTAAGATTAGCGGGCAGCCTTCCCTACGCCTCAGCAATCCTACCAACGATGTCACAGCCCACGTCGGCCGTATCGGAAGTTGGAGCGAGTGCGGCAGCCCGCACAGCCACATCCTGGTTACGTGCATTACACAAGTGACGCGCAAGCTGCGTCGCCGCATTTCTCCTTCCACCTCGCACAAATTTGCCCATGATACCCTTTGCATCTGTGAATTACGCGGCCCGGTCAGGCAGCAACAAAAGCAGCATCAGGCACCTTGTGTCATGATCGAGTTCGTTGCTCACAAAGCAAACGCTATGCTACCACCACAATGCGCCCACCCAGCCCGAGTTATGCAAGACCTAGCAAATGAGTGTTCAGACCACAACATCGTCAACCAAGACGGAGACGCCGCCAAAATGCCTATGCCAGTAGGAATGCCTAAAAGTCCAAAACGCCATCGCTAGCCAACCTGAGAAACAAACGCGCGAGGCTTGAAAATTCATGAGAAGACGTCGCCACCAAAACGCCCCACGCTCGCCCAGTCGAGACGCTTGGTCTCCTCGAGCTGCGGTCCTGTCCACGAGTACTCCTTGGGCTCGACAAGGCAGCCGAGGCCACCTTCGCGGACCCATTCCTCAACCACGGCGTAGATGAACTCGATCTTCTCGCGGAGGTGGTTACCTTGTGTGACCTCTTTATACCCGTCTGCCTTGTCTGCAGAGCCGTAGAGCAGCTGCTGTAGCGAGCCTTTGAGCGTCTCACGCGCTCTGACATGTCTCCAAGGCACGTTGCCAGTTGCCTCAAGGAGTGCTGTTGCCTCGAAGGGCAGGCAAAGGAATGTTGCGTAGCCGCCGTCCGACGACAGCACGAGCTTCGTGTGGTCTGGGAAGTTGAACTGGAAAAGAGTTAATTGAGTGATCAAGTGTACTAGTCCTTACTGTTGTTAAGCATACCTGGAAAGAGCCATCGTCAAAGCCCCAGATACCGACGTTGCCTAGTCGCTGGTAGAACTTGACAAAGTTCGACTGCTTGGGTCCCTCCTTCACAACGAGCTCCTCGTCACCGAAAGTCGCGCACATGTACTTTCCGAATTTGTGCCACACGGTTCGAATTTCCTCGGTGCGTCGACGATCCTGGATTTCGATCTGGGATAATCCTCGATCCTTCTTGACGGTGGTATAGTAGTCGAGCGGCACACTCTTCGCAGCTTCCCGGTTTCTGCCGTTCTTCTTCAGATGGTTGTACCCGTCTGTGGCGATTGCAGCTGTGACCGGGTTTTGCTCATCACCTGTGAGCAAAGTACCAATGCTGCCGTCATCCAGGACGTAGCCAACTCCGTACCTGCGCGAGTAGTCGACCCATTTTGTTACGAATGGCAGCTGTGGGGGCTGTTCTCTCCTAGACTTCGACGGCTTCTTCTCAAGGGCTCGTGCGAGATTGTCGCGGAATGTGTACAAACGCGCCAGCACCGTGACAGGATCTGTGGCTGCGAGCTCGGCAGCAACGGGTCGGAACTTTGGCTCGGTTCTCGTCAAAGTCGAGAGTTTGGTACCCCGCGTTGAAGTCATGAATTGTGCTGCAGGCTCCGGGTTCTCAGTCACACGAACGGTGGTCCTGAGCGCGCGCAAAGGTGGGAGGTCAGGGAGTCCGGTCTCCGTTTCTTGAGATGACTTCTTCGCGCCCTCCTTCGCAGCACGTGCCCGCGTCGTTGGCCTTGTCTCTCTTGGTAGTCGTATCGGCGCAGGCGCTGGTGCTGTGGCTGCGCTAATTGGAGCAGAGCTCGAAACCTTGCGTACCGCCCGCAATCTTGTAGGTGCCTTGTCCAGTACTCTCCTGGCCGGCTCTGGCTCAGTTGAACGTATCGACTCCTGCGACGACATTGGTGCATTCTCCTTCATTGCTGGCGGCGGCATTGCCTTCCTGACACGGGGTAAGCGGCCGTTGAGGCGATCGTTTCCGGATGTTTCCACTAACGGCTGGCCTTCGTGTGATGACTCCCTCTCCTCCGAAATCTCGCTCAGTCCTCCAGGCGCGGGTTGATGTGGCCACTGTACGCGTGCGGGGAACGGTACGTATACGACGTCCTCTTTGAAAGGTACGTTGGGCTGCTTGCCAGCCTCGATCTCCTTCTGGCAATCACGAGCGACTGTCTTGTTCCTCCTGCTTCCGTATGCGCCGAATGTCTTCCCTGGATCATACTCGCCCACTGCCGAAGCCTTGCATAATGTCCACCATTCCTCGGTGTATCCTCGTCTTATTGTCGAAGCTGACGGTGCACGTTCCTTGGGCCACCTGGGGATCTTCGATGTACATCCGGGGTCCAGATCTAGGGGTATATATCCCAGCTTGAAGAAAGGATGCGCTACAATGCGGTCTGGTGTGGGTCTGTCGTCCTCGTGTACTAGTAGTAATGACACAATGTCGCGCAGGTCGTCCGTAATCTCGTTTGCGCACTTCACTGGATCCGGCCAGGAGTACTCACGCGCCTTCAGTTTCCGGTAGATGTCCTCGCGCTTTGCTGCATGGAACGGCGCTCGACCAACGGCAAGTGTGTACATCATGATGCCAATCGCCCACAGATCAACCTTCTCGTCGTGGCCTTTGCCAGTCTTCTCAAGGACCTCGGGCGCGAGGTAGTTCGGTGTACCGCACATGGTCGTTCGTCGAATTGCGCCGTAGTCGTTCTGCGAGAGTAGAAGGGCAGCAAGTCCGAAGTCGCCAACTTTGACGTTCATATCCTTGTCAAGGAAAAGATTGCCGGTCTTGAGGTCGCGGTGCACGATGTTTCGCTGATGCAGGTACTTGATGGCGCCGCACGTTTGGATCATAAATCGACGAATCTCCGGCATGGTGAAGTACTTGCGCTTCTTGATCGCGTCGGCGAGGGAGCCGTTTTCACAAAGTTCCAGGACTACGTAGGTGCTCGAGTGGAAGGAGAAGGCGCGGTAAAACTCGACGATGTTGGGATGAGACAGTTTCGAGTGGATTTGGAGTTCAGTCACAAACTGGTGCGCGTCAGCAAGGGTGGGTAGAGCAGGAGAACTGTATGCACACCTTTTGTGCCAATTTGGGCGGCTCCATCTTTGATCTGACGATCTTTAAAGCGACTGTGCTGCTGCCCAGGTGCTCGTGGCCCAGCAGCTTCGCGCGGTGGCAGATGGCGAAGCCGCCCTTGCCCAGCTGCGGCCCTGTTTCATACTGTAAGCCTTCAGGGTCGCGCACCACCTCTGGTGGCGGCTCAGCGTGGACGGACGGGGCAGACATTCCAAAGTTTAGCGGTCGAATGTCGGATGCCGTGGAGGCGTGAGCGCTGGTGTTGAAGTTCGGGACTGGCCTAAACAAACACCTAAGCGACCGCCGTTGCTAGGCCAGACCACCCCTGTCACTTGGCGTCCTGTGAGTGCTCTGGTCTCACTCGATGACGCACTCTGGTAACCCAGTACATGCTCTTCTACGTAGTAATAGTCTCCTAAAACACAAAGAAAGCCTTCCAGGACGACAGTCTTATTCAGCCCGCAGTTGCCTCCGGCTTTATCATGCCTGCGCGCACATGGCAAGCGCTGACGTCGGCCTCGGGGAATTTCCGAACTGCGGAACTTCAGGCAGCTTCGATGCAGCCATCGTCTTTATAAAACACTCTTTCCTTCATCGCCAGAGTCTCCACAGAAGTCTCCCTGACATTGCGACATACAAAATTCTAATGCGCCTACTATGAACATCTCATAATACCTCAATTGCCCTTACAGCATCGCCACAGCTGTTCCATCTCGCCCAACATGTCTCTCACACTTAAGATTACCTCGCTGTTCGTGAGGACGCTTGCGAAACCAATGGCTGTAAGAAGCACCGAAATCGAAGCTCAGGGAAAAGCTCACCTTGCGTAGAACGCCATCAAACGCAACGCCCACGAACACGAGCGGTTCCGCAGAATATGTGTTGGATTCGCGCAGAGAATCCACCGAGTCGACATGAGAATGCGCTTGGGCCTTCTTCAAGATCCCGCAGTTATCGACCGGCAGATCAAGAAAGAAGTGGCAGCGGCGAAGGCTGCGCGAGATCGACACGCAACGCCTACGGTCAAGACTGAAGAAGAGATGAAGGCGGAAGAGGAAATGACAGAAAAGGAGAAGGAGGATATAAAGAAAAGGACTGAGGAAAAGTTCAAACCACGCATTCGACCACTCTCCGAGCAGAAAGCCATCGAGACTGGCGCGAACTTCGTCGCCGAGTCCTTCATCTTCGCTGTTGGCATCAGTGTCATTGTGTTTGAGCAATGGCGACAAAGGAGAAAAGCTAAGAACGCTCGAGACGACATAAGAGAAGATCTCGAGGAGTTGCAGATCGAGCTGAAGACTGTCAAGAGCGAGCTTGAAGAGCTGAGGAAAAAGCAGCCTGATCCAGTACAGCAAGGAAAGCTGCTCAGTTTCTGGAGGGGTAGCGGAGTCGCAGAACACCAGAAGACAGAAGAGGAACACCGAGCCGAAGCCAAAGTAGCCGTCGCGAAGGAGAAGGAGGCCAAGAGGCTCAGAGAGCTAGCAGAGGCAGCGAAGCCCTCGAGTGCAAGCAATCTGACGTCCACTTCCACAAAAGCGACAGACCTATCTCAAGAGCATTCTACAACGGACGACAGTCGGCCTCATCGATGAACGTCCACCTGTCACCTTGCAATTGAATAAGCCTTTTCAACTTTGATACCTCAGGTCCGGCCAGGTCACCGTCATCCTTCGCATGGGCACTATCATACCATCTGCATCGACCGTTGTATATAAATTCCTCCTCTCATGATACCCAAAGCGAAGTTAGAAGACGATAGAACCGCGCTGCATAGTCCAGATGTACGATATGTATACTATCCCACCACAGCCACTTGGAAACCCCTATGTTCACGAACAAATGTCAGAATGACTGTAAAAGAGTTAAACGACCGGATACGAAGACCGCGCCATGCCATGGGAAAAGTGGCGAGCATATAACTTGCTCTTGCTGCTTCAGTTGTGCCACGTGGTGCAGCTTCCTAACTGATTGTTTAGAACATCTTGCACTACACCGGTGTCACTCCGTCCCCTCAAATCTCCTCTCATCTCCAGCATCGCTCTGAGCAGCATCCCAGTCGTCGACCTAGTACATCGGTACTGTATTCGTTGTATCTCAAGCGCGCAGCGTATCGCGCTCCAAGCCAGCAATACCACTCATACTCAGTAAGAAAGTCTCGTGTCTGCCAAACATATTCGTCACATCACGATGCCTTACTATCACCAGTCTGAAGGTACAACCCACAGTACCAGCACACCGATTGGCTCGCAATTTGATGGTCCTGACGACTACCGCCCGCAGATGAAAACGTTCAACGCTCATGGTCGGCCCAATAGCCAAAGTCTCCACCAGCAGCGATACCCTGCGCAGCAGTATTCACAAGAGCAACACCCACAACAACAGTCTCATCATCAACGGAGCCTACACCCACAGGTGCAAGCAATGGCTGCACCACATGGACCTTCGAAGCCGCACAAGCCAGCAGCAGAAAGCGCTGTCACTACGCTTCTTCCCTATTGTTCTGCCGATGTTGCACTGAACGGCAGCCAAGTCATCGCGGTCACTGACGTCGCTGGGAGTCTGAAGGAGCTTGTACTTCTGGCATTGGGCGCTAAGAACGGCAATGAGGATTGCATGCATGTACTGAGAAGTGCACTGGGCGGTGAGCAAATATCGGCGGGTATTGTCGACTTCTTCTCCGACGAGTTTGAGGTTGAGTGACCAGATTGATTCATAGACGGAAGGCAATTGAAGTGGAGTTCCTTCGCGACCCGCTCCACAAGCGAGACGCCATCATCCAACAATAAACAAATAGCAAAAATGACTGCGCTTACCTTCGTTCAGGCCACTTCACACTCAAAAACAAAGGACCGACCCGGGTTCGAACCGGGGACCATAGGATATTTGTGAGTCACTGCAATCCCATACGCTACCACTGTGCCACCGATCCAATGACGGACTGTTAAGCCCGCTTCGTTTTTTATGAGACCCCCCCAACAGCTGCTGTCTATATACATGTTGTTTTGACCACGCAGCGAGAGTGAGAATGCTTTTCTAGGTCACACCTAGCAAAGAGCCGACCATGCATGCCTACCTAAGTCTATCATTCTAGAAGACAAGAGAAAGGGCGCAGCACGAAATTGAGACCATTCTAAGGACTCTTGGGGTTGGCCCTAAGAGCTCGAGCGGCAAGTACCTCGTGTTCTTCTTATCATTGCTTTATAGCCCACAAACACCTAGAGGGCTTAGCCTGCAACAAAGGGTTATAATGACCTGATCAAAGGCACAAGAAACTCAAATGATCATGATGTGGAAGAGACCCCCCGCCAGACTCTTGGATCTCAGTGCGCAGTCGTGTGGTGGCTTACTCCTGTTAGAGCTCGCCTTCGCTTTGCCAACTGGCCGAGCTTCGTTGCCTATGAATAGGTGCACTTGCCTCTTTCGACACCTGACCTTCATTCTTTCCCCCACCTTGCTCAATCCGCGATCTTACCACGTCTCACTCTTGACTGCTCGAACATGAACATGCCGCCATCCAAGCGCAAAGCGATCGAGGCCGAGCAATACTAAAATCCCGTCGACGTAACAGTCACCTACAGGACTCGCAGCGTGGCTATTCGTGAGCTCAGTAATGCCAATTGCAACACAGTGTACATACCTGGGAAAAGGTTAGTTTGGCCTTATTCGTGACAAGAACGAGCCTCCATTCACACAATCCAATCACAAAGAGACGAGGTATTGATGTACTTCAGGCTGCAAGGCTGACAGGTAGTCCTCAAAACGAGCCACAGCTAGGAGTACCCTACCTCGCGATGTGCCCAGGAAGGCTGTTTCATGGCATACTGTATCAGCAAGTTCCATGTGAGGGTCGCGGATGAGATATTTTGAGCCTGGCTGAGGTAAGATCTTTCTTCGCTTTCGCTTCGCCGTTTATTTAGTGGCTTCACCATTTGAGTCAGTGGAGATTTTGGCTTCAGACGACGATACACCTCCTCATCTCGTCCGTATCCTCCTTTGTCCAACACATCCATAACTGCTCTGCATCACGAAGCGTGCCATCGAGATGGCTACTGTCCGCAAACGCAAGTCGTCTCATATCGCAAGAAAGGCGTACAATAGTGGAACTGCAGTCTCCAGGCGGTCTATCGGTCTGCGAACATGGTGCGATTTCATGCTGAAGACCTCTTGCGTTTCTGACTTTTCCATTGTTGTTTACGCATTTTCAGCCTTTGCCGCACCTAAGCTATGACGCTGAACAATGCCCATTCGACAACGTGATTCGAGAACGAGACCGAATGATAATCCTGAATGAGGACAAACTCCGCAAGCTCAGGCTAGAGCTGGATAGTTTGCATGGCGGTTGCTGCACCGACTACGCATCTCTTCATTCATGTGGATTCGACGTGATGCCCAGAGACTGGCCGTGAGGCTTATTTGTTGTGCCATATCAGCGTCCGTAGCGAGTCCCAGTGATCCGACTGTACGTAACTGCATATTTGTCAGTGAAAGTCCTTTTTGCAGGGTCAGGGATACCCACATGTAGCTCATGCTACTCCTCAAACTGCTCTGCACAGTCTCCGGATGCCACCGGAATAAATACATGACCATCGCCCAACTCAGACTCGCAAAAGCGGGCCATCCATTCCTAATCATGCTTCTCCTCAGCTCTCCATCACCAAACAGCTCCCACCCTCCTCCTCCGCCTGGTGTCCCAGCGACGTGCCTCGGCTGCACCGCGAGCTTAGCCAACGCTAAAGCTACACGGGCGAAAACGTATATAACGATCTGTTGCGACACCGAGTTATGTATGGTGCGTCCGAAGACTGTGTAGCCGCCGAGGAGACCGGCGAGGAAGGCATCGTAGTGACGCTCCTTCCCTGTGGGCGAGGTGTGGCGGAGGAAGAGCATGGTGGTTTTGTATACGAGGGCGAAGAGGCCGAGGTTACGGGCGTGCTGCCGTGTGGCTTTGTAGACGAGCCAGCATTTCGATCGTACTCTGTGACTGTCAGTCACTGGTTTCATGGAGGGAAACGGTAGAGAAGGTTAGACGAGGGGCAACGTACGTTCCTGAGCGGAAAAGGAATATCATGCTGCCATTTGATTAGCATTTCTTTTATCGAGGGGAATCGTGAAGGCGTACACAAGTGCGTGCGGAAAGCGCACTTTGGCGCCATACACGATGCCATTCCGTACACCTTTTACCAGTGTGAGGATGTCATGGTACTTGGGGTCGAGAACAATCTTCTCTAACGCTGACTACTATCTGTCAGTATGTTCGTGTTGTAAATCGTTGTGCGCAAGCACACCTCAAGCGCTTGTAACCTGTCCATGTCTCGTTCTCAGAGACGAGCTCCGTTGTGCCTCGGTACGCGCAGATGACGCGCAGCTTCCTCTCTAGGTCACACTCTGTAAGAGCAACAACGTCAGGGTCGAAAGGAGCAAAGAGTGAAGGAGCGGTGAAAGCGTGGAGTGTGGTACATTGGATCGAGTCGCAAGCTGGAGCGAAACAACCGGCTATCGATCTGGCTGCGGTCGACTGGCATTTGGCCTCGGCAAGCGCTTCCCCACAGGTCGCGGCCCCAGATCGCGCTAACGTGGCAGGGGTCGTTGGCATGTGAGATTATGATGCATGTTCACATGCTTGTGCTTGCAGTTGGATGAGGCTCACAGCATGTGAGGTATGCAACATCATTCACGGTCGTCTATCTACTTTTCAAGATCGAGCCTGTCACAGTGCAGGGCTCTACTTCATGAGTTTGCTGGCGATGTTCAGGAGACCTCCAAGCCCTCCGCCAGAGCTGCCACCAGAGGCACCGCCTCCGCCCATCTCGCTCTTCATGTAGAACTTGAGGGCCATCTGAGCAGCTTGTGCGACAGCATCCTGTTTAGTAGCATTGGGGTCCTAATGCGCGTTAGTTGACGAAGAATCGAAATTTATTGATGTACTTACTGTCTTGCCCTGGCTCTGCTGCTTGTCGAAGAGCTGCGCAGCCTGGGACATGGCCAGACCGATGAACTTGTTCTGACCGCCAGATGCCTGCTCGTTGCTGCCGCCGTTGAACATCTTCAATGCCTGCATAGCAGCTGCAGCGCCGACATTGTTCGAGGTAGCCTGGTGGTTGCCTCCCTGTTGGTTGCCGTAGAACTTCTGGTGCTGCTGAACAGCATCGTCTTCGTCGACGTCCTCATCCTGAAGCTTCTGCTTGTTACCAGCGAGTTGACCAAGGACAGTGCCGAAGAGATTTGAGTCTCCAGAGGACCCAGCATCTTGCTGAGCGTGGTGAGCTGCCTCGCCGAATTCGTCTGAACCGCCTCCGTAGCCACCACCGCCGCCGTACGAAGTGCCGGAGGAGTGCTGACCGCTGTGGCTGCCAGAGCCACCGCCATAGCCTCCTGACGAGCCCTGGCCGTACCTTCCGTTACCGCCGCCCCCATAGCCATCTGATGGCCTGTCATTGTCGCCGTAGCCTGATCCGCCGCTGGGACGGCCGCTATAGGAATCATCCTGGCGACCTCCACCGTAGCCGCCTCCCTCATGGCGGCGCTCGTCCTGGCCATAGCTACCGTTGCCGCCGCTAGGACGGTCATTTCCATAGCCTCCAGATGGTCGGTCATTGCCATAGCTGCCACCTTCACCGTAACCCTCTTGACGTCCGCCGCCATACCCGCCCTCTTGGCGGCGATCATCATCACGTCCATAGCCTCCGTTGCCTCCAGAAGGGCGATCGTTGCCATAGCCTCCGCCTTCGTGGCGTCTCTCCTCTCCACCGTAGCCACCACCTCCGCCGTGGCGGCCTTCTTGGCCATAGCCGCCATTATCACCGCCGCCATATCCTCCCTCTTGACGGCCGCCACTGTAGCCGCCTTCCTGACGACGGTCGTCGTCGCGGCCGTAACCTTCGTTGCGGCGCTCACCTCTGTAGGAATTGTCGTTGTAGGACATTTTGTGTAGTGTCTGTGCCAGCGAGAGGTCAGCAAAAGTTGAAAGCTCGAGTGTCAAGAGCTATTGAATGCAGAGATGAAGGTTTGGGGTCGTGGCCCAACCATTGAGGTAGGTACTCCTCGACAGACAGCTCTTTTCTATGCATTGCTGTCTTGGGAGCAGGCAGTTGTACTTACTATGAGAGTTTTGGGTTTGGGAAAGTAAGAAAAGAAGTTAAGGATTGAATTACTTGAGTTGTAAATGCTACGAAAGCTTGTAATGGCCTTGTCTTGGTTGAAGGATGAGGTGTCGACCCCACATTGAGCTCTCGAATCAGCCCCTTTACGTCACCAAGCCCCACCACGATTGGTCCGAGGACGATCGAACGTCACAATGCCTTGTTGTGATCTTGAACGTTCTTGGTTTCAAATTACACGTATTCTCTCTCTTCGAACCGACGCTGCATCATGCAATGTGAGTGAAATTGGATACAATAGATGCCTTGCCTCGGATGACTGTTGACTTGTTCGGTCCGATTAGCAAAGCTTTGCTTCACATGTTCGTTTGAACAGATATCACTTCAGTTTGCAAGTTTGTTGTTGTAGAGATTGGAATTGCATTCGTTTGAACATTTGATGCAGCCATGACAGGCGCATTCACTAAATAACACATTACATCATTCCACATCAACGCGTCTAAGCGTAATCCTTCTCATCGTTGTGCGAGTGCATGCCAACGGTGCGGTCATCATGGACACTGCTCCTGCGAAGGGTGGGATCCTTGTCGTAGTCCTGGTCAAGAGCGTTCATCTGGTCCTCAGTCTCGTTGAGGTGATGGAAGAGGATCCAGATCAAGCAACCAGCGATGAACGAAGCAACAGCCAGACCGCAGAACATCCACATGATCGCAGGGTCGTACAGGAGAGGGTTCAGGGCCTCCGAGATGGCAGATCCGAAAGCGTTGGTGAGCAGGTACATGGATTGGACGAAGGACTTCATGCTGGGCGGCGCCTTTGTGTAGGCGTACTCGAGACCGGTGACAGAGGCGAAAATCTCAGAGATACCAATCAGCATGTAAGCACCGGTCTGAGTAGCAATGTGGATGTTGTTGCCCTGAGCAACACCGTCAACCTCGCTAGCCGCGCAGAGCGGGTGACCATAGCAGGGACCGGCTTGGTAGATGTAGTGCTGAATAACGGCAGCGTAGACCATGGCCAGAGAAGCAATCCAGAAACCAGCGGTGATGCGGTTGATGGGAGGGAAGCTAATCTTGTGTTTGCGGAGGAAGGGGAAGAAGAACTGGTCCATAAGCGGCAGGAAGACGATGATGGCGATGGGATCGAAGTTCTGCATCAGATCGTTGGGAATGCCGTGACCAGCCATCTGACCAGCCTGGGTGACAAAGTTATTCGAAAAGTTGCCGTAGACGACCCAGTAGATTGGGTAGAAGCAGAAGACCTGGCAAGCAACAAGAGCGCGCTTGACCTCGTCAACGAAGTGATCGTCCCAGGTACCGCTGGGTGTCTTGCCAAGAGCAGCCTGGTAGGAAGGCTTCGCGGCATCCATCTTGCGACCCTTGATCATCTGACCGATAACGCGGAAAGCGTTGGTGATGACCGAGCCCTCTGGGGGACGAACAACGTAGACCTTACGACCAAGGACGAGGACGAGTGTACCGACGAAGAACATGCACAGACACAGCAGGTACGCAGACCAAAAGTCAGTGTCGCGCTCCATGTACGGGGTCGCGAGGCCGGACAGGGAACCAATGTTGATGCACCAGTAGAAGATCATGTAGATGCGGGAGATAGTGATCGCAGGGTCAATGATGACACGCTCGCCAGTCTTCTTGTCGGTGCCAATAACCATCTGGCGACGCTTGTACTGATCGGCAATCAGGGGAGCGACGTTGGACTTGATACCACCAGTTCCGAGACCAATAACGATGACAGCAGCGACGAAACCACCAAGACCAGCGCCTCCCTGGAGAGCGACAGGAATGGAGGTCAAGGTGAGAATGAGAAGACCGACGATGTAGACACCACAGAAGATGACGATGGTGTTGTACTTTCCGAGGTACTGATCAGCGATGATAGCACCGAGGATGGGCGTGACGTAGCACCAGAACTGGAAGAAGGTGGAGAGACCAGTGGCTCCCTGGTGTCCCATGCCGAGAGCACCACGACCCTCACTGCCATCGAGCGGACGCTGGATGTAGTTCTGGAAGATACCGGAGGCACCATAGTAGGTGAAACGCTCGCAGAGTTCGACAAGAGCGACCAAGAAAGCGGCCTTGGGAAGAGGCTCACCGACCTTGCGCAGGGTGCGGAGCTCTTCTTCAGTGGGCTTCACACCACCAAGACCATCGTCCTCGTCGATGTTGCGGACAGAAGGAGACGAGCTGGTAGTCAAAGGCTTTTCGTTCTCGACGAAGTCCTTCTCGTTAACGCCGGCTCCAGCGACATTGTCATTGTTAAGGGACAAGCCGTTCAGGTGGGGGTGCTGGTCAGCCTCAGCCTGCTCGCGCTGCAGCTGGTGGGCTCTGCGACAATGTTAGAGTGAAATTCAGCGAACACCAATGATTCAAACATACAGTGTTTCCTGTGCGGTGGCCATGCTGGGCTGGTACACAGGTTGCTATACAACCACAGATCAAATCGATCAGTGGAAGAATAGGGTGAAGTTTCGAAGAGACCGGACACCTGAGCTGTAAAGAGCGGCTGCTCTCCTCCATTTAACTCAGCTCCTCTGCTCTAGCATCCCGTTCCCAGCGGCCAACCACGCCGTAGACGTTCGCTTCAGACCGAGGCCAAGGCCCCAAGCTCGGACAAGCAACGATGTAACGTCTTGATAGTGTTGGCGCTAACTCGATACATGCAAACGTCCGGGAGTAAGAAAATCGAAGCCTTCGCGAAAGGCTTAAGCGCGCTACGATCCGCACCACACAGTCGCTCCATTTGCCACACCCGCGACCACCTGCCCGAAGCAGGCTGCACGCCTGGCGATCTTACGTTCATGATTTCGAAAACACGTTGGTCTGGCGGTCCTGCCGACGTGCCGGGTTGATAGTGAGACCAAAGATGAGTGGCTTGATGACCTGCGCGAATCCCCAGAATCCGTATTGGTGAATGCGCGCATGCAACGCCAGCCCATCTTCACGGTCATGGGCAAGCGAGCAGGCAAGTCGACGTCGCAATCATCGATAGGGAGGCCCGGATGCCCTGCGCCGTCAACATCACATCTCGCCTTCAAAACCCGTGTCGAACCTCTGACTCCCCATGAATCCAGAGCATCTTGCCGTGAAGAAATTTGCACTGCCGAGTCCACCCCGGAGATCCCTCGGTACCAACCAATCTCCCAGCCCGGGAGTTTCAACGCTGGTCAGGGACTGGAGTCTCGGACGCGCCCGAAGGCAGTTCTCATCTCACCACGAAACCACACACATTTCGTACAGAGTAGTCGCTCCTCGCGGGTAGTGTGATATTCAGGTACAGTCCACATCGTCTCGTGCGGTCAGCTCACCTTCGGCAAGAACCCGCACCGGCCTTTGGACATCCCCGTTGCCACGTGCTTTGTAATATCACTCCACCTTCACCTTTGCACTTGCACCCTGTCTCCAGTGTGACTCCCAGGTCAGAGTTTGTATGTTTTTGTAGACTACACAGCGATGTCGGCGCATAGTGTACTCAATGTACGAGATAAATCTGGAGACATCCAGCTCGACGCAAATACCAAAGTGCACACACCTCTCTAAAAATTATCGTTGCTCGTGTCATGTCCACCCTTGATTCGTATCCAGGTACGCGGCGGTCACCTCGTCGTCTTCCCTCCCACACTTATCCATCCCCAACCCTCGCGCAGCAGCCTACACGCCCCTCACCCGTCCTATCCCCCAACTACCCTCCACCACCCCTTTCCACCCGCCACAAAGCCCGCGAACCCGTAGTTCGTACTCGGCTGCAACATTGCTCGGTGACCCACTCTTCAAAGACGTGTGGTAATGCCAAGCTCCTTCCTCTTCGCGGAAGGCGTAGGTAAGCTTTCTGGGCCCACATCATACCTTTAGACGGTGGTTAGCGCATCGACCTGGCGCATCCATCCCCGGCCTGTTCCCGGCACGCACCCAGCCTTCTGGATTGGCCTGAGATCCAGTCGCGCGCATGAACGCTGAGGGTCGCCGCTCTATCGCACCCACTGTCGCGAGTGGATTCTGATGGGTCAGGGGCGCCCTGCATGTTGAGGTTGCAGAGTCATGAGTGCTTCTAGAAGATGAGATGACCACCAAGTGTACGATGACATGCATTGCTTCACGGCATGAATGTCAAGACCATATTCTGACCTGCGTCTCGAAGGCGTGTAAACCAATCAGACCGGTGTGGACTGATAAAAGCCTTCGCTTAAGTCGCCTTGCGCCGCCGTGCCGTGTCGGCGCATAAGCTCAATTGACATGGTGGGTGGTAGGTGGTCCCTGGTGACTGACTCTTGCCGCGGTATCAGTGTCAAACATGGAGACTTGAGATTGCCAACGGATATTGGACTGTGGGGAGCAGAGATAAGAATACGAGGAGGATGTGGCACACAACGTTAGGCGTGCAGTTCAATATGATCATCCTTTGTGCTCCGTGGTGACGCAGGAGTTTGTTTAGTTATATCACGTCTGTCGAGTCCTCGATGCGCGTGATGTGTTAGGTATCCATGCTGTGTTAGCTGTCGATGCTGTCTTATGTATGGTCACCGCTTGGTGCGCCAGGTCAGCCACCTTCGCAACTGTGTCACCATCAGATCACACATGAACAGCGTGATGATTGAACACAGCAGTATTGCCCTTCTTATGACCGTTCCATCTATCCTTACTATCCCACCACCTCCAACGATCCAAAAGCAGGAATGCAATACTTCTTCCCTCCCAGAGCCCATGTAGCAATGTCCTCCTCTAGACTCAGTGTGCCACCCAAACATTGTAACATCTACAAGACAATAAGAAAGGACACGCGAAAACGTGTGTTGGTAATCATATGAGAAAGGGAAAGGAAGTATCATACACATATCGACAAACGGTTTTAAAAAAAAAAAAGAAATGACTAGGCTGATGAGCCGTTACTACCCTTGCAGCCCTTTTGCCCAGGTTCACAGCACTGCTTTGCATTGCCGCAGCTGTCTGGGCACTCGAGAAGACAAATCTCTGCCTCGCCCTTGACGCTCGGTGCCTTAGGGTGGGTGGCCTCGTCTTCTGAGCCAGCGGCCGAGTGATCATGTGTTGCGTCGAGGCAAAACTCGGGCTGAATGGTCGATGAGTGGATGCCATACTCATGCAGGCACTCGCGAATCTGACGGGCAAGAGTCATGTAGCGTGCTGAGCCCTCGCCCTTGAAGTCGAAGTCGACCTGTACGTGGAGCGAAGCAATCAGCTTGGTGTCTGAAAGCTGCCAGACGTGAAGGTGATGGCATGAGAGAATGCCGTCCAGATTGGTGATGTCTTCCTTTATCTCGTCGATGGACAAGTTCTCTGGGACCGCCTGTAACAGAATTCGAGACGCAGCCTTGCAGAGCGGAATCGCGGAGAGGAGGATGATAACGGTAATGATCAGGGAGACGAGGGGATCCGCGTAGAACCGCCATGAGAAGTCTGTGAGCCAAATGAACAGCGCTGTCGCAATGACACCGACGTTACCCAAAGCGTCACCCAAGACGTGCAGGAAGACACCGCGCATGTTCAAGTCACCGTGAGAGTGTCCGTGTCCGCCACCAGCTTTCTGATCCTTCGGCTTGGCGTGGTTGTGACTTTTGTGGTGATCGTTCTTGGGTGCATGCGAGTGAGAGTGGCCGATGCTCTTGCCCAAAAGCGCAGTCTGCTCGGTGGGCTGGTCGTCATCGCTTTCGCTCACATCGGTATGCTCGACCTCACCATGGCGAGAGGACTCGATGATGCTGTTCCTGAAGGATGAAGGATGCACGTAAATCTCATCGAGAGTGGAGTATCCCTGTGAGCCGGATCGTACATGGCGGGAACCGCGCTTGCCCGGTGCCGACTTGCGACGGGCTCGTGGAGCTTTTGCGGAGCTGCTCTCCTCGTGTTCATGTCCGTGGTCGTGTGTGTGGTCGTGCGCCCCGACACCGTGCGAGTGTCCTTCCTCGGCATGTGAGTGCTCATCACCGTGTCCGTGCGAATGCCCTCCAGGTCCGTGGCTGTGGCCGACATCGTGGAACAGGACCAGGCCGACGATGTTGGAGGCAAGACCGAGAGAGCCGACGATCAGAACGAGCTTGGGCTGGGAGACTTCCTGAGGTTCGACGAATCGCTGAATGGCTTCGAGGAAGATAGAGAGACACAATGCGACCAGGAAGACGCCGTTTACGAGCGCACCAAGCGTCTCTGCTCGTTGCCACTAAGGCTTGTTAGCATTATACTGGCTCCAGCGAAAATGACATGCGTACTCCGTAGGTGTACTTCTTTGAATTGGTCTTCTCGTTTGCGACCTTCACTGCCCAGAGTCCGACGAGGAGCGAGATTACATCATTCAGCTGCACTAAGGTTAGTTGCGTTCCTTCCCAACACGAAGCTGAGGTGTCTCACCATGTGGAAGGAGTCGGCCACCAGGGCCAGCGAATGTACCGCGTATCCAACGATCAACTCGAGCAGGAAGAAAGCCGAGTCAATGCCCAGCAGGATCATGATGCGCGTCGACTTGGAGAGCCCCATATTTGCGGTACCGGAGCGCGCACGCTCGTGTGACGGTCGATATGCGAAGGATGCAAAGGGCCGGCGCGGCCAGAGTCTTTGCGGAAGACTCACAAGTGTCGAGGTGAGGCTCCTCTGAGGCGTCGGCGAGGTGTGGCGGTGGGATGTTGAACGGGTGTTACGGATGAGAGTTGCGATGCACGGATGAGCGATCACATAAATGCGCGCACAGAGCGCCACTTCCTCTGCCCGATTGCGTCAAGCCTCACGCTTTTCCCCATTCGCACCCAGCCCCATGCCCAATCCATCCTCACGCACATCCGCCTCGGGAATGCACAATGGTCTAGCCAAAACAAGTCGTTTGGCATTCCACCCAGTCTCTCCCATCTTGACAATTGATTGTTGCCATCACCCCCGCATCCGCCAGGTTGCTCGCATGTTCATCTTTGTCAGCAGCGGCAAGAGCATTGTTCTCAAGGCATCCACTATAGAAAATTCCAGTTCGACGTCCTAACGAAAAGGAGTAGTGGTCGTATGAGGGGTCACTCTGATCCATCAATCGAAGCACGGGGAGCCGCATCCGTCAGCGGTTCCACTTGTTTGCTTTGCTATTTGCGATTTGCGGGCCTTTGCCGCGTCGCGAATGGTTCAAACGTCCAACGTCGTACAAATTCCTCTTTGTAGTAAGACAACTTGCTGCGACTTGTCGAATGTGTCTTAAACATGCACGTGGCTATTGGTGCGGCGCATGTTCCGCAGACCTGGCCTACGGACTGAGTATGAAATTACTGCTCGGAAATATGGTAATGTGAAAGCCATGCCTGGAGCGATTCAGCGCGATACTTTGCGCCAGCCTCCCGAACGAGGAAGGGTCAAGACTTTTTAGCTATCTTAGTGGTTTAGCCGTCTTAGTAGTGTTTTATGTTAATTCAGAAACATTGTTGTTATCTATGTTAGCTGGCGGAGGCGAGAAGTTAGGTGTGGGATTAGATTTTGCGCTCGCATTGAAAGAAGCGCTTATATTGCAAGATTACCAAGCCTTGATTGTAAGGCAAAATTGCAACAAAATGATACAAAAAACAGCAAGCGAGATTAGAAGCAGCAGAGAGATAAGAAGTAGCGATAGTGTACAGGCGCGTCCAAAAACGCGCTAAATAAATATTGTGAATGTTATTGTGCGATGCGCGATTACGCCCAAAGTTTAATTGATAGATCGCAAGCTGCCGCCAAACTCCACTTCTTAAGGTCCAACAACACTAACAGAAGTATCGGGTTGATCTTCGTATTTTTGTGGCCTTTGAGCATTACAAAGGTATTTCCTTCCACATCCGCCATCTGTTCTCCTCAATCTTTAAACTGCTGCTAAAGTAGAGCACGTAACATAGACTCCGTGGCCTCATATGCATATCTGCCAAATCTTGGTCTGGTACAAGGCCTAATATAGAAGAGCAAGGAATAAATTGAATACTACAGGTGCTGTAGGTGCGTCTCTGTTAGAAGATAATCTATCCCAACACTCTTCATCCCTTCATCTCACTCAACTGCGCATATGGGCTGTCTCATTTTGCTTCCACGCCTCGCTAGGAGACAGCTCAATGTTGATCTGTCTTCCTAGATGCTAAACCATTGTCAACTCGTGCTGTTGGTTCAAAAGGAGTAGAGGATTTAGTGCTGACCTGAACGCGTGTGCATTTCAAAGCAAATTCGGTTCGATATATGCTACGCGCCACCGGGTTTTCTGGTAGGAGCGAGTAGTGTTATTATAGCTTTGCAAATCTGTCGCTTTCAATTGCCTCTAACTGGTGATAGAGAGATGCCCCATATCTTAGAGACCACAACATGTACCAACATTCATTCTAGGCAAGCCCTGCTAATTGCAGGCCGATTGTCGCCAACGCACACAGAAAGGCGCTTACGTACACCATAATTCTAATTGTTGACAATGTCTGGGTGTGAAGATTTGGGGGTCAACAAAAACGCGGTTCTCTGCCGCCTGGGTTGCCAGTAGGCTGTAAAGTACCACAATGACGTTTCCTGACATTACAGTCGATCCTTAAGCCGCTTCTAACGAAGAATTTTGGCGTAATGAGGGTGAGATCACAATATTTGCCTTAAATGTTAGATTCTCGTAAGCATGATGCTCGAGTTTTCAGTATAGGGCTGATCCAATTCTAGCTCTACCACAGGGTGTGACTGTGCTGCGCACAAGCGGCAATGGCAGCTGCTACTTGTGGTTCCGCACTGGCCGTATCGAGGGCACGAATGCAGAAGGCCATGAGGTTCGATGTCTCGTCAAGGTAACTCGGCATTTAAGAAAGATGCTCAATCAATCTGTGTAACATGATCTTAGTAAGCGTCCGGAGCCCTAAGGAAAAGGATCGTTGCAAGCCGAGTTTGAATCGCGAACCAGGTTGTACAAGCTATTGCCAGAGCACATTCCCTAGCCTTTGGCTAGAAGGGATCTCGACCTTGTCGCGCCTCTTGAGGGTTACTATTTCCTCACACAGTTCGTTGAGTTCGATGTCCCAGGTCTACTGGCCTAGAATCTGCAGGCGCGTTGGTGACCAAGTTGCATGTTATCCGTCCCTTACTAGCGTTCGGTGAAAGAAACGAGTTTCATCTGATCTTGACATTAGCAGAACATAGTTCAAGTGCCCAACCCAAACCGTAAGCACCATCCACCAAATCCCTGTAGTAGAACTACATAAAAGACAAAGTAAGTCGAGAATTTCACAGACAATAAATCCCGAAGAAGAGAATATGTGATTTCATTGCCTTCCACGCAGTATCTACGAAGTACCAATGCAGTACGCATAACCAGGCCAAAGACCAGTACAATCATTCCCAAGAGCCGGGTTGAGCTGATACAACCGCGGAAGGGTAATTCCAGCATTAGTAGCCATGCCGGCGCAGCATATGCCAGCTCTCTCCAACACATACCTGTTGCAGTTGGCAGGAATACCCGGCTGAGTCGGACCAGGCGCGGCGGGCCTCGTGGGAGCCGGAGGAGGCGCGGTAGGGCAGACGTGTTCGCCCTTGATGCGGTCCCGGGTGCAGATCAAGGGGACTTAGGGGCCTGTGCTGGTAGGAGCGGGAGGAGGGGTGGTTGTGGGTGCCCTAGGTCCTTTGCCAATGCAGATGTAGTTACTAGGGAAGAGGTTGCTGCATTCGGTGCCCAGAATTGGGTTCCAGCCATATAGGTCGCTGAGGGGAACGTTGTTGGCGTTGCCGATGGCCCAGCAGTTGTCTCCGGACTTGACTTGGTAGAAGTCGGTGCAGCCACATGTCATGCCAGACTGGCGTTTGGTCAGTCACATGTCATAGGCTGAGTGCGGCTGATGCTTACCTGAATTGGCGAGGGTGTCGTGACCCCAGCAGGGGTAGATGGGCAGGTAGAAGCTGGTTGGGGAAGGAGGGTTTGTAACGGGTGGAGGAGGAAGTGCAGACGAGGGCGCCTGAGTAGGACTTGGGGTCAGAATTTCTGGTAGCGGTGGTGGATCACTGTTCCACTTGATGCAGTATTCTGTGTCAATCTTGAGGGCGTCGCAGACTACGCCAGAGTTAAAGCTAATAAAGTGAGCCTTAGTGATAGCCTAGCTTTTAGCAAACGTGGCACAAGTATCGCTATTGTACGCAGGCCAAGTAAAGGAACAGAACCTCTAGTAGAGAACTGCTGCACTAACGCATAACAGAGCTAGGAAGATAAGGCTAAGAGTGATAAATTTTATGTTTGCCATTGTTGTAAAACTAATAATTAATAAGATCTATAATTAGCAAAATATATCTAGCATGCTGCAGTGTATGTATCCTAGCTTCTCAGCAGATATAAGGCCTTTAATCAGACTAGATCCTGTATCACAGACTTAGTCTCTAGGTTTTAATTTCGCTCTAATAATATTAACGTACCTCACGGGCGAGTCGCCCACCCGGGCGAGTCGCCCACTTTTGCCAAGACCCYACTAGAACACTAACTCTACACTAATGCCTTCACAACCACAACAAACAGATGCGTCTAAAGAAGCTTAGATATAGCTTGCGCTACAGGCTCTTTAACAAGACCCTAATCTCTTAGTAAGACGCGCTGCAGCTATCTATAACGCGCCCTAAACTACTCTACGCGACTAACTTGCTAGACAACTTTTACGCGTTAATACTATAGCTAACTTACAGAATCTAACTAATAATAAGGAGCAGGTAATTATTAAGCACATACTTAACCTAGTCGCGCAAGGATTCCCCCCTTAGCTGCAAGATATAGCTAATATAGCTAATATTCTGCGCGCTAAGCGCAGAATAGACTATATTAGATTAAACTAGGCTAGTATATTTATTTTGCGTTAGAAGAAGCTTAAAGTAAAGTTTAATTGCAAGTATAACTACAAACAAGCCCTCTGCGAGAATTCTAGAGTTATACAGAGCTAGTTTGGCCTTGTAGCTAATATTAAAGCAAAGTATAGTATCTAGAATAACAATATATACAACTTTGACAAGACAGGCTTTATAATAGGCTAGATTAGCAATAGAGTAGTTGTTACAGCTTTAGGTATGCAAGGACAGCTAAAACAGATCTAGCTAGGCAACTAGGAGTAGGCAATAGTTATCTAAGGTATTAATGCTAAAGAATAGGCTATTCTGCCCTTTATTATCTTTAAAGCGCGCAACTATCTATCTAACTAGTATAAGGACAAAGATCTACTCTAAAACTAGGTAATTAGCATCTCTGCAAATAGCTAGACTACTAATAAGCTTACTTTTAACTAGTTAAAGTACTTTAATATATATTTAAAAAGGTGTACTATTAGCACCTACTATATACTAATTATTAATAGCTATAAAAGCTATAACTTTGTTCAATTCTAGTAATACTATAAGAATAACAAGATTGTCTCTATATATATGCCTCCGCACTTATCACACCTTCTGCAGCCTCTTAATATAGGCTGTTTTGCCCCTCTAAAGAAGGCCTATACGCGCTAAGCTAAAAATACTATACGTAACTAGATTAACTATATTACAAAGCTAGAGTTCCTGCTATACTTTAAAGCAGCTTATAATACTGCAATTACTACTAGCAATATATAGAGAGAGTTTTAAGGCGCTAGATTAGTTCTTTTTAACCTAGAATAGGTTATATTAGCCCTTAATATAAGGCTGCGCACTCTATTACTATAACTCCTTATTAACAAGAACCTCTAGCAGTCGCAAACTCTAAGCAATACCCTAGAATTTAAGTTGCAATTAACTCTAATTTAAGACAAGTATAAAAGGTAGTAGGGCAGCTTATCTACTTCTATTCTAAGCGCAATTAAGCACTACGCAAAGAGAGAAGTAATCTTATTATATAAGCTTACGCTTGTACAAAAATAGATTTATAAGCTTAAAGCAGCTGCTAAGGCTACTACACAATATAAATTACACAAAAGAAAGTAGATCTAGCAAGAAAAGACTTTTGTAGTTAAAGAGAGCTAGCAATTAATAGCTCTTAAGAAGTTTAGGGCGCGTAGTAATAGAAAGAGGGCGAAAAGGCAGGTGCGCACTAAAGTAAGCAAGCCCTTCTAACAACGCTATAGACAGTGCGGAGAGGGTAGACATAATGCGCAAACATGCAAGAATAAAGTAGAAGAGGTCTCTAAGTAATATTACAGCTTGTTTTGCCTTGTGCAGCGCCAAAGTGTAGTGTTTTAGGCTAACGTACCTCACGGGCGAGCGGGTCACACGAGCGAGCGGGTCACTTTTGCCAAGACCCCACCAAAACTCACTCTATTATGGCCCAAAACACTACAAATTGGCGCTGCATAAGGCAAAACAAGCTGTATTATTACTTAGAGACCTCTTCTGCTTTATTCTTGCACATTCGCGCATTGTGCCTAGTCTTGTTGCACTATCTATAGCGTCTTTAGGATAGTTCGCCTACTTCAGCGCGCACCTGCTTCTTCGCCCTCTTTCTATTACTACGCGCCCTAAACTCCTTTAGAGCTGTCAATCGCTAGCCCTTTTTAACTACTAGGCTCCTTTCCTACTAAATTCACTTTCTTTTGTATGACTTGCGTCGCGTAGTAGCCTTAGCAGCTGCTTTAAGCTTACAGATCTGTTTTTGTGCAAGCGCAAGCTTATGTAATAGAATTGCTCCCCTCTTTGCGTAGTGCTTAATTGCGCTTAGAATAGAGTTTAGAGAGCTGCCTTAATCTTTCTTATACTTGTCTTAAATTAGAGTTAATTGCGACTTAAATTCTAGGGTATTGCTTAGAGTTTGCGACTGCTAGGGCTTCTTGTTAATAGGGAGTTGTAGTGATAGAGTCCGCAGCTTTATATTAAGGCTACTTATAACCTAATCTAGGTTAAAAAGGACTAGTCTAGCGCCTTAGAACCCTTCTAGAATGTTGCTAGGAGTAATCGCTGCATTGTAGGCTGCTTTAAAGCATAGCAGAAACTCTGGCTTTGTGATGTAGTTAATCTAGTTGCGCATAGCGTTTTTAGCTTAGCGCGTATAGGCTTTCTTTAGAGGGGCAAAACAGCCTATATTAAGAGGCTGTAGAAGGTGCAATAAGTGCAGAGGCATATATATAGAGACAATCTTGTTATTCTTATAGTATTGCTAGAATTAAATAGAGTTGTGGCTTTTATAGCTATTAACAATTAGCATATAGTGGGTGCTAACAGTACGCCCCTTTAAATRCGCATTAAAGTGCTTTAACTAGTTAAAGGTAAGCTAATTAGTAGTCTAGCTATTTTTAGAGATGCTAATAACTTAGTTCTAGGGTAGATCTTTGTCTTTGTACTAGTTGGACAGGTAGTTGCGCGCTTTAAAGATAATAAAGGGCGGAATAGCCTATCTTTTAGCATTAATGCTCTGAATAACTGTTGCCTACTCCTGGTTGCCTAGCTGGATCTGCTTTGGCCGTCCTCGCGTACCTGAAGCTGTTACAACTGCTCTGTTGCTTATCTGGCCCATCATGAAGCCTGTCTTGTCGAAGTTGTACGTGTCGTCATTCTAGATACTATACTTAGCTTTTATGTTAGCTACAAGGTCAAACTAGCCCTGAATAAGCTTAGGATCCTCGCAGAGGGCTCTCTTGTAGTTGTACTTGCGATTAAACTTCACTTTAAGCTCTTCCTGACGCGAGACGAACGTACTGGCCCAGTTTAGGCTAACATAGCCCATTCCGCGCTTAGCGCGCAGAATATTGGCTATATTAGCTACATCTTCTAGCTGAGGGGGAAATCCTCGCGCAACTAGGTTAAGTATGTGATTAACAATCACCCGCTCCTCAGTATTAGTCAGATTCCGTGAGTTGGCTATAGTATTGACGCGTAAAGGTTGTCCAGCGTGTTGTTCGTTTAGTGTAGTTCTAGAGACTTTGTAGATAGCTGCAGCGCGTCTTACTAAGAGCTTAGGGGCTTGTTGAATAGCTTGGAGCGCAAGCTGTATCCAGGCTTCTTTTAACGCAGCTATCTGTTGTTGTTGTGAAGGCATTAGTATAGAGTTGGTGTTTTGGTGGGGTCTTGGCAAAAGTGACCCGCTCGCTCGTGTGACCCGCTCGCCCGTGAGGTACGTTATAATAGTGTGAGTTTTGGTGGGGTCTTGGCAAAAGTGGGCGACTCGCCCGGGTGGGCGACTCGCCCGTGAGGTACGTTAGTATACTAGCCTAAAATAGTCTGTATCTATCAACAGGTTAGTTTTATAGATATATTTGAAGAACTCACCAGTGGGCTTTGGGGGTTAGAAGTATTGGCTTATGTTCTTGGTGACGCAATCCCATGGATTGCGGGTGATTGCGGGTTCTTCGCGCGGAAACAGTGTGTGGTGAAGGGGGGTGACTGTTGAAGTGGAGGTATAGCCACTAGGGTAGATAGTTGTTGTTCTGTATACGTTCATGATGGCGAGGAGGCAAAAGATCCAATTGAGGTCTGGGGAAACCGTTTGGTCAAAGATGCGAATGGGAAAGTGTTTCTTAAGATTGACTCGAAAATTACCCACTGATTTGGCAAAGGCAAGACGCACGGTATTTAGTTTTGGATTTATGTTTCATCTATTCAGGGGCAGGCGTATACATTCGTCCAGACACAATTACCAACCGTGCGAAGACAGGAGGACCCAAGAGAGTATCGATTTGTCGGACATTGCCTGGTATATGCCAAGCCAGACACGACTGTCTGGGCTTTGAGGATTTAGCCAATTGTGTGCAAAGATATACCAGCGGCTCGATGAAGGAATATGCCCCGAAGTTGTACCACATCTACCAGCTCCTTGAGCGGGTCAAGTAGGAACAGAAGTGACACTCTCCTACGGGTCGAGACTGACGCTGGGGTATCGTGTCTCCATCGCGGTGCGTATAGCCAAGAGGCAATCTTGCTTGCGGTATTCCTCCAGGTTAGGCCACCCATGAGCACGGTAAATTTCCTTTACCATAGGCACTACACCCTCGTCCAGCTCGGGGTCCCTTGAATAGGCATAGAGTACATTGTGGCTGCTAATCGGGACGAAGTTCAGGGTCCGG
Source organism: Phoma herbarum (assembly GCA_001599375.1). Classification (NCBI taxonomy): domain Eukaryota; kingdom Fungi; phylum Ascomycota; class Dothideomycetes; order Pleosporales; family Didymellaceae; genus Phoma; species Phoma herbarum. The sequence goes on along the minus strand of BCGR01000006.1, from coordinate 288,527 downwards.
AGATGATCCTTGAGCATTTCGAAAAAATCAGCAACAGCCCACGCAGGGGCATCGCCTCGCCACTCTTCGTCGGGCGCATAGTCGTCTGGAGAGTCTGTGATTTGTTCCTGCGCTTGATTGTACCTCCACTCACGCGGGCAGGCGCGCCAGTGAACGATGCCCAGTTCGGTGTCAAGCAAAAAGAGGGATAGGCTGTTGTCACTGTTTGTAAGTCCGACCACATGAGCAGGAACTTCGTCATCAAAGTCCTCTTCCGTGGCCAACTTTAAATCTGAAGCATCCTGGTTTGGATCATTGCCAGCCAGACTCTGCCAGTCGGCAAAGAAGCAACGAGCACTTCCATGAGCTATACCATCGCTTCCGCTGTCGATGTATGGTAGGTGTCGTAATAGAGCAAAGACTTCGTGTGTCTTGTCGAAACCCGGCATATTCTCGGCTTTGATGTTAGGCCATCCCCCTTCTGGTGGCTCCAGCACCAGGTTCTCGTCGAGGTACATCTTTGTCAAGAACGAGTAGTAATCTTGAACCGCGGCGATGCAGTCGTCGCGCGAGTAATGGACTTCATCGAGTGAGGGCATGGCGGATAGGTGTCAGGCGGGAACGGAAAAGGTGTAGAAGCTCAAGATAGTTCGCTCTGCCATGGATTGCACGGTCGTTTTATACCCTGACATCGAATGCAGGGCAATTTCGTTCCGGCCTATAGCGTAGTCGATGGTGCGAGACCCTTTGGTGGCAGTGTATCTGCTAAAACAATACGATACGGTAACAAAAAGCAATCGTCCCCGCGGACTCGTAGAAGGGATGGGAGTTGCTAGTGGTCACCCACCTAACTACTAATCCGCCGGTACGTTGCTTAAATAGGGCTGAGCGAACGGGAAGCCTTGTTTTCAACGTCCTATGGTCGTATGTGCTCAGGATACGGAAATGGGTGTACATTACTCGACTACTGATGTTTTGTGTAGCAGATGGCTAGGTACTCGTTCGTCGCACCGTCTCCTGCTGCTCGATAGCACATAACACCATCTAACTGGCCAGCGCCCTGACCAAATGCTGAAGAGCAACCGTGAACGCCGATCCAGCGCCGATACCGATGTAACAATGCGCGCTTAAAGTCAGGAAAGCAGACGCCGTAAACGGGCGTAGAATGTAAACAAAGAAACCCATCACCCATGTGTGCTTGCTCCAGGAATAATGCAGATTAGGGACGTGCTCGCTTCGCGTCCGTGATAATCGTATGTCGTCAAACGTGACGAATTCATGACTGTGTTCAAACGCGAACGACAGCGCCGCCGGTCCAGCGCAGCCTGCGGAGGCCCAACCCAGTACCACGAACAGCCTCTTTACCGCAGCTTCCCGCGTCGCCCCCCACAGTACCCATCTGGCCCATGGCTTCAGCGTAGCCAGCCTCGTTGCCAACGACGTAGCCTGCAGAGAAACTGAGAGCGCTCACAAGGACGACAACGCCGGCGCTAACGACCCAGGTGAAGAGTGTGGGACTGATCTCCTCAATCAGGGCACTCTGCTTGCGTGCCTTCTTCGCCGCATGGCGGTCTCTGCTGCTGCTTCGAACACCTGCGACCGCTGGGCTGGCTTTGCGTTTCGACTTGTCTGAGGGACTGCTGCTCGTGGCGCGAGAAGACGAGCCGTTGCTAGTTTCCTCGGTGATCTCGCCCAACGCTACAGACTCAGGGACCATGCGAAGAGATGAAGGGTCGACACGAGTGGATGTTGAGGGTGCGGTACGAGATTGACCAGGCTTGGGAAGGCCTCTAACTGCAGCAGCAGCAGAGAGGAGTGTGGAGAGGCTGGCCCGAAGCGCCTCATCATGGTCAGCCTGATAGTTGGGCATGATGACGTTGTAGGGCGTGTGTTGCGGGTATGAATGCTGTCGTTGAGAGCCCGGCCTCGCGGCTGGTCTCCGTGGTGTATACACGGTCCCTGATTGGGAGCGTACAACGTGCTCAGCACTTGGATGGGAGAATGCGTTGGGGCGAGGTTGGAACTGTCGAGAAGCTGGTCTTGGGGTAGATCTCGGGTAGTTGACGGCTGTCGCATTTTCGTCATCATCGTCGTCCTCTTCCTCCCGCTCTGACATGGTGTCAGAAGAATCAACCGAATCAGGTCCGCGGGGGACTTCGTGCCTCAAAGGTGATAGTCCAATGTGCTCGTTGGAGGACGTCATGACCCTGTCCGACTCGCTCTCGCTCTCATCGTACTCCTCTTGGCTGCTGTTGCCTCCACCGGCACTCGTCACACGGTGACCAGTGCCAATCTGGAATCCACCCCGTGAACGCCTATGTCTCCTGTGTAGGTTCGAGTCATGCTGAACTGTGAGGCCCGTCGTGATGATTTCGTCGGCGGCGGACGATAGTGAGGACGAGGATGGTCGTGAGCTAATGTCTATCCAGGATTCTGGGCGCATTATGTTAGTTCACGTACACCAATATGATAAGCAGCACATGAGACGCGTAGTACGATGCATGACGTGATAGATCATGATAAAGACGCAACACACCTTCTGAATGCTGTCTTGCGGGCGACGATCGCGAATAGGAGGGGGCCATGACTGCGTTGCGTGGGTATGCCTCTTCGGAAGGTACAGTCTGCCGAGCTGGTCGTGGCGGGTGGTGATCGTGCATTATACCCTTCACAATGTGGCTCGACACCCGACTACAAACAACAGCTCTTGCGAGATCGGGGCCTCAAGCTCTCTCACTGTTTAAGCCGTACGTAGGCTCGTGGTGGAGAGATATGTGCGTATGTGGAGCTACCTAAGACCAGTTCCGATCTCGGTTCTATGTCTCCGGGCGCGTTGGCGGGAAGAAGGGGATGAGCGTGTCGCAGAGAGAGAGCAAACTGCTAGCACTCCAAGATAACACAAGATCCAGCGCCGTTCGCCTCAGAATGCGCGTGGCTGCCGCTGTGCTGGGGATACCAGATTAAGACCGTGGTCTGACGCTATGCCACAGGCTGGCTCGACGATCCGGAACACGGTGACGTTCTAGGGCGGGGGATAGTGGGGCATCGGTGTTTGACAGATCAAGGGTTGAAGGAGGAAGACAACAATAAGAGAGGGGACGAGGGTAGAAGTGGATGTTCAAAGCAAAGTGTTAACATTCTTTCCTGATCCCGTGTGCTGGCCAGCCTCCTTCGCAGGGTCACGTAGACAAATAGCGGTGGATGTTCTCATGAACGAATCACGTTACACTCCCGCACACCTTCTGCTTGAAGCTTAGCCATTTTTGGCGCCTCACCTGGTCTTGGTACAAGACAGCTGCGCAACTCCCGAGTCTTCTGCCTTGCATGAGAAGGTCTTGAGATAATGCCGCACACCCTTCACACTCTTCGTTACCGTTCCATTGGATATGCACTCTCTATTTTAATGTGGTATATTCGCCTATGGTGCGTGTCTGCGTGTTGCGCTTGGCACGTCATCGCCGGGTGTATGAGCACCTTGTAGGTTGCGAGTTAAGCTGACATGTATCCTAATTATTGAAAGATATTTCATTGTGACGCTGCCCTCCACCCTCCGACTTTGTTGATCGCCAAAGCTGTCCTGAGTCGCGCGAAGCGATCCACAAAACGAAACAAACGCCACTATTATGCGAGTACGGTTGCGACTCATCGACAAATGCTTTCAACTGATAGCATATAACAGAGATCAAAAGTAAACTCAACAGGCCCTCGTCCACGACGAGATCTAATGGAAAGACACAGCTCTAATGCCAGTACAATTTCGTAGGCGTTCGTTAGAGTAAAGGCGTAATGATGGAAAAGGAAAGACTGTAGATAAGGCTAGCAGAATCAGCTGGATTCCAGCGAGGCCGAGATATGATACATGGGAAGGCGATCGGCGTATTGAAGGTGAAGTGAGCCTTGGTAGGTGTTTCGATGTGTAAGGCTAATCGGAATCGTGGCAACGTAGACGGCATGGACCCGGACATCGGCGCCTAGTTCTTCTTTCCCTCTTTCTTCTTCTCTGGTCTCTTGAAGAAGTCGCTGATGCTGTCCTTGAACTTTTCCCAGGGATTTCGGTTCAAACGGTTGCTAAGCTGGCGGTAGTTATACATCTCGGCCCAACAATCACGGCCCCATTCGCAGCCAGCCATGTTAACCAAGAAATCGCGATCCTTCTCTTGGTAGTGTATGTTGACGTCGTCGCCAGCATCGCCACATGCGCCAGGCGGGAAGCTGTTGATCTTACGTTGCTGGAGGAAAGCGACATGCGGTCGGATCCATGGCTGATTCTGGTACATGTACTCGAAAGCGTCTTGCTCCTTGTGCTCCCACTCCATGTGTTTCTGCTCGTAACCGACAGGATCCCACCAGATGTCCAATAGTCGATCTGTCCACACGCTCCTACGCAACATGAAAGAGCCGAGGTTGAAGCCACCGCAATCCTGGGGCACTAGCATATTGATCGACTCTACGCGACCGTCGCCTACGGGCGATCGAGTCTCGGCATCCAGGTATTCGTCGGTCAAAGGATGTGAGATGTTGAGAGGGTTGTAGTCGTTGATATCGCGGTACGTGTGGGCTTGTAGATTCTTGAAGATGTGGTTTTGGAGAGAGTAGGACGGTTCCATGATGAAGGTGTTGGTGTCAAGCCACCAGAACCTGTTTCGATCAGTATTGCAGGCGCAGAGTATTTGGAGGAACATACCATTCAGCCTGAGGATACTTCCGCATAGCGTTGCGAATGGTATCTACCTTCTCCCAGCTCTCTCTCCACTCGTGCGCGTAGCGCTTCTTCGTACTCATGTCCACGATCTCGAGATCGTAGCCCCACTTCTTCGTGTACTTCTTCTTGTTCTTGACACTGTCGCGCTCAATCGCCCACTCACGAGGGCCCTTCCACTCCATGACACCTCCGCCCTGGTTCGCGGCGAGGATGATGACGTATTTGTTGCCGCCGCCGAAAAGTGCAGATCGTCTGTACATTCGATGCAGAGCTGCCCCTCGTTAGCCACCGGCCTTTGCCTCAGAAGTTTATGCACTTACGTGTCGCATAGAACATGATGATGCCGAAGACGATGAACAGCACTACACCAAGTGACCTTCTGAGGCGCCACAGATTCCAGCCAACACGGTTCAGCATTTGCGTGAGTTTGTTGCCTTGAGACCGTCCACGACCAAGCTTCTCCTTGTCACCATAGCTGATAGGCAGGCTTGTGGATATCCTGCGGAAGTGCTTCGAGAAGAAACCCTGGTTTCTAGGCGTGAAGCCCGGGTACCCCTTCACCTCAGCACTCCGCGCTTGAGCGGAGGCCCAAGTAACATTGTGCAACGGGCCACTCGCTCCGCCTGAGTCGTATGGAGTGTTCAAGCCAGGACTCGACCAGCCGCCGGGTCTGGGTGAAGGTGATCTTGACATGTCGACAGCTGGCGTGCCGGGGATGGTGGGCAGGGCGTCCCCGAACGAGCCGCCCGAAACACCGCTTGTCGTCCCTAACCTGTTGGGCAGGCCGAGATTTAGGTTTGGTGGTTGTGTTTTGGCGGCGGAGGAGCGCCGTCGGCGTTGGCCAGCGTTACTGGAGAAGGAGGATTGAGAAGCCAGCGTGACTTTATCGGGATTGTAGAGAGCGCGGAATGCACAGGGTCCAATCGCGCGTGGCGTCTGGCAGCAGGGCTGTCAGGGTATATTCAATGCTTAACGATAAGCAATGTGCGGTAAAAGCAAGGCGCGTCAATCGCTTGAGGCCAGCTGGCTGCGACGTGAAGCTTTTCGGTCGGCAAGGCGAGGCCGTCACACCTGCTGCGGGAAGGGGTGCAAATGCTGAGGGAAGATCTGCGGTGCAACGTCAAAAGACAGCTTTTCTCGCTGGCAATTGGCAGTCGGATGCACGGAGAGCACGATAACGAAGCTGCATGCAAAGAGCGGACGCCCGCTTTCGAAAAGGAGCTCCTTGCGATGATAAAATTGCCGTCTAATGGTAAGCTTGGCGAGCTTCTAATCATTAGGAGGCCCTGACTAGCAGTCTAGCACCTCCCCACTCGCGCGTATCTGCCCCTTGGGGAGAGGAACCTCTTCTGCGTGGCCAAATGCGATCTCGAAATAATTAGGTGCATTGATCAGACGGCGAAGCTGAAGAAACGGACTTGCAGTCATGCTGTCAAGATGGCGTTTAATAGCTGCTCGTGTTGCTGACCTGCAGCCGCACTCCATGACCTCACAGGTTTACGAGTCGATACGATATTAGATTCTGCTCAAGAGTTGCTGTACGTCCATCCCTTGGAATATACTCAACAAGCTCTAGGTCACGAAACTATGCCTCGCTCGCACTCTTGTGCAGCCTAGACGTCAATGCACAACATGACCGTGTGGGCAGCTTGAGATACACACCATCTCCCGTCTTCCATATTCGTGACCACAAGTTCGCAGCCACGGTGAGGAGCGCAGTGTACATGAGCCGCCCATGGAGGCATTTCATATATTATTCTTGTGAGCAACGCCATCACGCTTTTACCTTGAACTAAGAGTAACCTCTTTATCGCGGTACAAATCCTTAACCTCACACGGTTGTTTCGGAATTCTGTTGTCTCTGGCACAGCCATTGTTGGTCGACAAACACATGACCAGACGCAGGCACAATGGTGTCTTGAGCATGTCGTGGCTGGCACGCGACTTGCAAGCATCGGAAGTGCATGTCGCAGACAGAAAGGCGAAGGCTCGAGTGGGTTACACACCTCCAGCGGGCGCCAGCCAACCGTTGGCGGCTCTGCGTCGAGGGCGCTTACGCTACTCCATTCTCGCACGTTACTGGCTGGCCTCTCATATTGCCTACCACAGCGTTCAGCTCCGCCTCTAGAGCGTCTCAGTTCTCGCCTCGTGTGGGACAATTCCAGGTCCAGCGAATCTTCGGCGGTTATTGAGCCTCATGCCTTGTAAATGGCGCCCGCTGCGCGACCGATTTGGATGTCTGCGTCCAATCACATTCACATCTCATGCAATGTCGATTGTTGCTGGGACGAACTGGAGCTCAGCCAAGCCAGCGTGCCTGGATGGTCGACGAATTAGGAGACGAGACGGTAAGCTGTGCAAGGCCGCTACCGAACCGCAGGCACGCTGGAGGTTATTCAAGAAGATCCGGGGCCGTGAGATCGTGTGTCTGCATGCGAGGTTTCTTGTCGTTCTTCAGTCGTTCCTGTCTGGTTGCCCTCATACAGTCGCTACTTGTCTTCACCTTCACTCGTGGCACCGTCGTAATTCGTGCTGCGCATTTTCTCTGGTCATTGTTTCCAAAAGCTTCACAGCACTTTTGTTTCAGCCGCACTGCAGGACAATCTAACACCTTGCACCTAACGCATCTACTTGCCTCGATCCAATCATCCAAGGCTGCGGACTTCTATCGGCATGAGTACAGCCCGTTTCGGCGCGCAGCCACCTGCACAATACGATTTTGACTCCACAACACGCAACGACCGCGACCATCAGATCGTCATTCATTTAAACGGGCAATTCGATGGGCCCATAGCTCTGCCAAACACGACTCAAGACAGCGAGGCTTGGGACAACGAGGCTCGGGGCTCTACGCGAAGAGTTACAAGCAAGCGAAGTTCTAGGTCGTTCACATCACGTGTAACTCGACAGAAGAGCCGGAGAAGGGAGCTCCTGGGACGGCAAGCAAAGCTAGATACGAGTTTTGCAAGGCACAAGGGCGACACACCGCACCAGGTGTTCCCAGAGGTTGATGGCTACAGCCACGGAAATGCTCGGAAAAGTTGGTTTAGTGTCAAGCGATCGTCGACCAAGTTCAAAGGACTTGGAATCACGAAAGGAACCCCTCAGCCCAGTTTTTCGCATCGAAGGATACCGAGCATCGAACATGAGCCCAGGACCGCGGACTCACTGGCCCCAGCTCCGGGCACTGCTACATGGAATGAGATCTCACCATGGGACCGGCCCATACCCATTGGTATCACCGTTCCCACCGACAGCGTCCCAGATTTCAGCCCGTATCAAGGTAATCGTCAGCGTTCAGCAAGCGACACAACTCTAGTCACGCCCAGCATCGTAATTACGCCTGCCATGCCAATGCATTCAGTATGGTCACCGGACACACCATATACAGAATCGGACTACACACCTAGTATCTACTCCCGCAACACGTTTGGAGGCCAACTGATGGATCACAATGTTCCTCCCGTTCCAGCTCTCCCTCTGGGTCTGGCCGGTTCATCAACCATGGTGGCAAATGTTAAGTCCGCACTGGATTCGCCAACGCACAACAGGAATGACACACTTGATTCCAACGCAACAGCGTTTGAGGAAGACGATCTTGATGCGCAGCGGAAGAAACGTGTCATGTCAAGTGATACTTTCTTTGAAGAGGACGACACACCTCTGCGCGAAAGAACCGTTGGAACATCTCTCATAGTCGACACTTCGCTCGTACCAACACCAAGACGTTCGCAAGGTTGGTGGAATGTCATCACAACACCTTTTGTTACGACACCTCTGACGGGGACATGGCCCAAGGACGACCAACATACCCCAAGGACGCCTGACGTACCAACACTACCACTTCAGTACAGCCAGAGCAAGAAGATTCTTTCTGTTTTGCCTGCAGAGAAGTGGGCGACCGAGGAGAGACCATCTCTTGCACACCGTACCATGCCTTCGAAGGAGAAAGTGCCCGTCGTTATTTCTGCACCAACCAGCGAGGACACGGCATCACAGCATGCTTCTCCAATGACGGTGGCGAGTGAAATCCCGGCAGATGCAACGCGCGGCATCGTCGCGCATAACGAGATGCAGCAAACGGCGGCAACTCCTGATCGTAGCATAACCTCACCCCTATCTGCAATGTCTGCAACTCCTGTCGTTAGCACGGCAACTATAGCTACAGTTCTGATGCCGCGCCAAGTTGAGGAAGTACAGCGGCCAATTAATATTCACATCGAACTGCAAGATCGAAGGCCGGGCGTTGACGTCCAATTATTGAACGCCAACTCGCAGCCAGCGTCGCACCAGAGTCATACGTCCTGGCCAGCGCCACGCTTGCAGGGTGTTGGGTCATACAGCTCCAGGACCAATAGCCCCTCGCCAAACCTTCCGACGTTTGCACCGCCTCCAACATACGCACAAAAGGGTTCGCATTTCAGCTACGATAATGGAAGCAGAGCCAGCTCCACGAATTCAACCCCAGATCTCAAACGGCAGAAGAAACATCGAAAAGTGTTCGACATGAAAACTCTCTTAACGCGTTCGGAGCGGAACCCGCGAGACAAGTCCAATGGGAAGAAAAAGAAAAAGAAGCGAGGCTGTTTCTTTTGGTGCTGCGGATGCTGTCTGCTCTTAGTCGTTCTGCTTGCCATTCTTATTCCAGTCGTTGTGGTCTTCACGAGAAGGAAGGAGGACACGACCAAGACCACACCCATCACAACTCAACCAGGTGGTGGAGCAACATCTCAGTGGTTGACTTTGACGAATCTCCCTCCCATACCTACTGGTGTCCTGACAATCGCTCAGCCCGAGGCCGTCGAGGAGGAGAGCGGTTGTGTCGCACCTACCACTCTCTGGAGCTGCGCGCTTCCCAAGGAGCTTCAAGACTCAGTTAAGCCCAACAAGCCCGATCAGCCGAACATGAAGATTGAGATAGTGTACGACAACAGCAGCAGCGCGACAAAGACCATAAAGCGCGCTGCGAATGCTGTTTCCGTGGGTGCGTTTATTCGGGAACATTTCTTGAACGCTCGCGCGGCGCCGTCACCATCTCCTGCACCACCGAGTAGCGATGATATGGTTTTCTTGGGAAAGACGACCGATGGAACTAGCGCTCCTTTTGATGGCGAAGACACACCCTTGTTCGTCAGCTTCCAAGACCTGCAAAACACTGCATCTCGTCTTGCCAAGCGAGGTAGCGGTGATCCCACTAACATCACGGCATCGATTCCTGCTCCAATGCTGAACTCAGATGGAACTGCCGCGCCGGCAAATTTGCTCCCCTATCCTTCCGCGCAACCGCTTCGGCTGTTCAATCGTGGCCAGGATGACGAGCACTACGGCTTTTATTCGTACTACGATCGGTCCATTTTCCTGAAGCAGATCAACGGAACGAATCGTGGTGGCAACCCTGCAGATACAGATGGCGGCAGTACGGAAGAGGCTGCAACGCTTCGATGTACGTTCGCCCAGACGCGTTTCCTGGTGCAGATCTGGACGCGCAGTGAGAAGAGCAAGCCTCTATTGCAGAGCTCCACGACGAGTGGCTCAAGCGACCTCAAGCGACCAGGGACCTTCCCTTACCCCGTCACTGTCACCATCGACCGACATGGTGGTGATGCGGCGAAGAAGAATCTCTACTGCTACCAGATGGAGAGCGACGGCACCATCAAGAATGATGCTTCGAAGCGCTCTTTCCAGTTCGAAGACCGTGCCTTTGGAGGTAACTTAGTGAACGGTACACAGGGTCGTTTCAACGTGTCAGGGCCTATTGATGGAGGGTCCGGAGGATGCTCATGCAAGTATCAGAACTGGCTGGACTGAGGGGTCCAGCGTCAAATTTTCGTTGTCCGTACATCGTACCTAGCATTTGGGTGGAGTTCTGCATAGCGTTTGACCTAAGGCTGCCAATTGGCGGCTCGCAGGCTGTCACCGTGTGGCCCTGCGTGGCATTGCTTGTCGTTGCTTAATGGTGTCACGTCAGTGAACGCGCATGGCTTAATCCTACTCGCGTGGCTTATTGAGGACCGCTGGATGGACCCTTGTAAAATAGTGTTATTTAGAGCACATACCTAATATCAACATCAGATGTATCATACCATTAATATGTCCATGGCAGGGGAAGGAGATGAGGTTGTGAGCACGACGAAGACACTGCATAATTGTCCCCCATCAAGTCCATGAAAATGAACCTTGACGTCTCCATACAATCAAAGCACCCCCCAAAGCCTTGCTCTGAAGGACGTGCTGTCACTGCGAAAGTCCCACCCTGCCCGTCGTCACGGCTTGTTCCGACTCTCCACTGTCCAATATCAGACCCTCCTCCAGCGACCCACCTCCTTATTCCCGCCTCCGCGACGAGCCCCAGAGGCCAGCCGTTCAGAACACCTGCACCAGAAAGATGTGGGGTCAACTGGTCGATTCGACTTCAAGATGCAGAAGTGCTCCAGGGAGCTGTTGCAGGGCTGGGTGACGTCGGCGCTCACATGGCCATGATGTCGAGATGCAGCGATTTGCCGGCAACAACGATGACCATGCAGTGTGAGATGCACAGGAGACATGCCGCGCGATGTCACTTCGCGGCGTTTCGTGGGCGCACGTTGAGGGCAACGACGATGGGGTCCGCAATCCTTGAATTCAGGCGAGGATCGATGCACGCACTAGACCCGAGTGGGCACCTTGGCCAGACTTGGCTGGACTCTCAGAGCGAGAGAACTCACCACGTTCTGGCTACACGCCTTCTCATTGGTCAATTGCGGCTTCATGCTTTGTCGCCTCTAAGCAATGGATTTCCGCCACGCTTGCAAAGGCTGCAGCGGAGGTGCCCGGGCAGCTTTGACGTGCCGAGAAGCGGGTTCACGCCACGCTTTGCGAAGCCTTTGGCTTGGATGTGCTTGCCTCAGCTGGGCGTAGCCTTGGCCAGAAAATACTGACGTCGAATTTCTCTTGAAGAGCTTCGAGAAGGTATTTCTGGGGAAGCAGGGCTGCAGAAGCAGCGCAGGCACGCTTGGACTGGCAGGCGGGGAGCTGCTGGAGCCAGAGCGTCGATTTACACTAAAAGCATCCTGCCAGGACGCAGACCGCTGCCCAAAGCGGCCACTTTTATGGAGCACGCGAGCACCTGCCCGTGTTGGCGCGCCGGGGTTGCTTGAACTTTCGATTCGAATGCGCCCGCCGGACGCGACTGTGGGAACGCTAGAAATTTTCAAAGAGTCTGGTACTCGTATATAAGCTATCGAAGTATCTTTCTGCCGCTCTTCAGCCTCCTCGCATTGAGTGTTCGCCCTTGTTGTGCCATTGCACCTTCGTCATTTCTACCGGGCCTGTCCTCGTGGTCCTCCGCCGACTCTTCATTACTTGAGTCCAGCGACCAGGTGCATATACGCTGCACTCTAATATCAACATTCGTGTTGGTTGTCTGCACTATTACCTGCAGGGTTCTATACCTTAGTTGTTTCGACGAAGTGCGGAACTCTCGGGTCTACACCACGAGACTACAGCCAATAACATTCGGTCGCGAACAACGTGCAGCATCGAATCATTGTACTTGGGACGATTGCTAAAGCGTTGTGTGCCACAGATCTCATCTTGATCTCTGAACGCTGCTTCAAATCAACGTCATCGGCGGCACTAGGCTCGGTCCACTACGAAGGCCTACTAGCTCAAAGCTTCGACATCTGTACCAAGTGCAGATTTTGAGCATATAAGAGCATTTCGAGACCCTGATATCAGACTGTCAGTCCCGAATTGCATCTCGGCTATCACACGAAATCTCAGCAATTGCATAGCAGCTGCTGCGAGCCACGATGGATCAGACACACAGCGAGGAAAACTCGATCCGCGACTATGGGGTCGCTGCACCTCACGGGCCGAACATGACCGGCCATCACACAGCCACCCAGGACGTCGACATCCGCGCGGACATGACCTCCAACGAGGCAGATATCTTTCACGCTCTTCTTCACCCGGACGATCTCTACGATGCCAATGGCACCTACTGGGCAGATCTGCCTCTTGGTCAACGCATCAAGTTTGTCACGAACGTCGACAAGCAGGAGCACAAGAGAGAATTTGCCGAATTCTGGACAACCTTCAAGAGTGATCCGCTTGAGCCCATGAGGCAGTACTTCCGAAACTACGTGATCCCCGGTGCCGGTCTGGGTCTCGAGGGCTACGTCCTTTTCTCCATTGGCAACGTCAGGCCTCTTCTCCAAGCTTCTTTCCCTCAGTGCTGGACAACGTTCGAAATCTGTAACGAGATTTGGACGCAGGCCGTTGACTACCTCGAGATCTGTGGTATCATTGTTGGTCAAATCCTCGTCGGTATTATCGGTGACTGGCTTGGACGTCGCCATGGCCTAATCCAAGATGCTGTCATTATGTTCGTCGGTCTTCTCATGCTCACTGCTGCCTGGGGTGTCACTCAAAACGGCTGGGTCATCTGCTACGTCTGGTCTCTCTTCTTCTACGGTATCGGTGTCGGTGGTGAGTACCCCATGACCGCGACCGCCGGTATGGAGAACGCTGTCGGCTCTGGCAAGGTTTCGACAAAGGAGGATCGTCTGCACCGTGGTCGCAAGGTCACTGGTGCTTTCCTGATGCAGGGTTGGGGTCAATTCTTCAATCAGGTCATCTTGATCGTCCTGCTCCTGATCTTCCACTCTGGATCTGCACCTCCCTACTCGAAGACCGTCACACAGTGGACATACCGCATTTCTTTCGCTATCCCCGCTGTTGGCACCCTCTGGCTCGTCTACTTCCGTTACTACAAGATGAAGTCTGCGTCAAAGCAGCTCCAGCTCGCTAAAAAGAAGGCGCACGTTACTGGTTACGACGTCGCTTCTCTGAAGCTCACCTTCAGCTACTTCGGACCCCGTCTGGTTGCCACTGCTGGCACCTGGTTCGCCAACGATGTGTTCTTCTATGGAAACAAGCTGTTCCAGCACGAGTTCATCAAGGTCATTACCCCCGGCAACAACTCCGTTATGGTCGGCTGGCTCTACAACTTGATCAACGTCGGTGTCTCCCTCTGCGGATACTATCTCGCCTCGGTCCTGATTGACAACAAGCTATACGGACGCAAGTGGATGATGATCATCGGTTTCATGGCTGATTTCATCCTCTTCATTGTCCCTGCTTTCCACTTTGACTTCTTCACACAACCCGAGCACGTCCACGCGTTCCAGGCCATGTACTTCCTATCGTCGTTCTTCAATCAGTTTGGTCCCAACTCAGTCTCCTTCCTGGTTGCCGCCGAAGTGTTCCCTACACCCGTTCGTGCTACTGCCCACGGTTTCTCGGCTGCTGCTGGTAAGGCTGGTGCTCTGCTTGCCTCCATTCTGTACAACTACATCGACACCCAGACCAAGTTCTACTTCGTCCCCTGGTTCGGTCTTATCGGCGCTCTTCTGACCTGGGTCTTCTTGCCCGACACAACCGGTCTCGATCTCAAGGAGCAGGAGCGCCGATGGGCATGCATCCGCGCCGGCCGCGAGCACGACTACCACGGCATCGCCATCCACTGGAAGCACCTTTCCTGGTGGGAGCGCATGCGCGGCCAGCACAAGGGTTACGACGCTAAGCTGGACTACGAGCAGAAGATCAAGGAGATGCGCGCGGAGTGGGTTGAGCGCCAGCAGCACAACTTCTCCGAGAAGAAGGGCTGGGAGGAGGCCGAGCATGACGACCACTTCGATACTGAGGTCCACAACTACTTCAAGCGCACAACTGACGGGAATGGGCAGACATCGTCTGGTATCCTGCAGCCTGAAGCCGGCGAGAAGAGGGCTGATGGCAGCGAGTCTGGTACTAGCGACGAGATTACAAGGGAGAAGTAGACGTTGCGATTGCTTAGCGTGTACATAATTTGGCGTACAAAAGATACCACATCACTATATTAATGACGATCATCTCATATCCAAGACTTCTCGTATGCTGGTGACTTGCCTTTAAAGTTGCGCCTGGGTTGGAAGCAGGGTCCCATGAGGTTAGCTCCATCAATATCCAACATTTGGCGGTGCCGCAGCCCACCCTATCGGCGACCAGCAGGCGCAAACGCTGTTTCCCACAGGTTCACAGCATCGTCCAGTCCGCGACACAGCATGTTTCAGGCAGCGGCCAGACACACTGCGAGCCGGCCAAAGACAATTGCCGTGACAACAGGGAATAGGCCCGCCCAGCATGGAAATCGGGGTAGTCTATCTGACGCTTGACATCGGCTCGGTACGGCGGGGTGACTTGCGCTGGGTTAGAGTGGTGCGATGGGGTTGTTTGTGCGCTTTTGTGTGATGGTGCCACGGCGCAAATATAGAGGCTAAAGGCAAAAGGCCAAAGCTAATGGCGGCTGGGGTGATGGGTCGCTGCGCAAGCGGCCGTAGAAAGTTTTGGAGTGCACATCTTGTCGAGTTTGCCGCTTTGCATTCCAGCAAGGGAGATCTTCGATGTTGGTGGGGTGACAGCTGGAAACGAGGCTGGTGAGTGGTGACGCGTGTGCGCCGTGAAACAAATTGTGGTCAAAGATCAGCAGTTGGATTCTGCTTGCGACGATCGGTGTTGAGTTCACTATGAATAGCAATGCAGGTAGGCGGTCCCGAGGGCTCAGCATGCGCAACGCATTTGTTGTTGGGGCGCCGCATTGAGATCTCCCAGTGAGGTGTCGATCGCCCAGCAGGCTTGACGCGTCTTATCGTGCAAGAGCCAATCAGCGCCACGTACCTGGGCCGCTCCCGCCCTCCAACGGACGTTGGTCTGAAGCGAAACCGCCTCCAACGCGTTGTTCACGCCTCGGGACTCGCTGTACCACGGTAAGCTTTTGCTGCGGGAGGCACACACAGAGCACAATGAGCCTGGCTGCAAGTCATTGTGACACGACGACTGCGCGGAGGAGCCGACGCGGTGCTTCACCGTGGTTGTGAGTTGGCGGCAGGGCTGTTGATAGGCTTTGCAAGGCTTTCGGTGAGTTCATCAAGGCCAATGCAGGGATATGACAAGCATCTGGCCAAGTTCGCTCCCTGTCTCTACAAGGTGGTCGGTGCTTTCATGCAGTGAAACAAGCTGAGCAGCCGCGCAGCTGTTGATAAATAGACTGGAATGCTCGCACCTGCTCTGCTCCTTTCTTCTCCACCCAGTCCATCGCTTCAATTCATCTCCAGCGTTAATCAGCCCAGCAGCTTCACTCGCTCAAGTCGACCGGTGTCATCTATCACACTCCAACCAACCACCACACATCCCAATCGCCAACATGCGTTTCGCCGTCTTCGCCTTCGCTGCTACTGTCGCCGCACAGGGTCAGCTGATCTCCCAGATCTCTGACGGTCAGATCCAGGCTCCTCCTGCCACTGCTACCGTCCCTGCTGTCTCCTCGGCCCCAGCAGCCTCTACCCCCGCTGTTGTTTCGTCGATCCCTGCTGTTTCGATGCCTTCTCGTAAGTTCAGCTCCACCATAGCTCACCTCGAACCCATCGTTAACAATGCCCTAGCCGTTGCTCCCTCTGTGCCTGCCGTCAGCTCTGCTTCCGCAGTCAGCTCCGCTCCCGTTGTTGTCCCCTCCATTGTCAGTTCGGTGGCTCCTCCCGCTGGTAACAGCAGTGTGCCCATTGCCAGCTCTGCCACGCCCTCTGGCTCCGCTTCCAGCCCTGCTTCCACTGCCTCGTCCGGCGGTGCCAGCGGCACCTCTTCTGCTGGCCTCCCCGCGTCCACTGGCGCCGCTGCTCAGGCCGGTGTTGGCCTGCTCGCTGTCGTCGGTGCCCTCGCTGCTTTCTTGTAAGCAGTCTGCCGCACGCACGACTTGCATCGATGGGTAAAACCATCAGCACCCTCTTCCATTCTCACGATACAGCGGCATGACTTGCGAGCGAAGCATCCAGCGACACGCTAGCATCTCTGCCCTTTGACGACCACACTCTTCGATACATATTCTCCTTCAACAGCTTGTTGCATGGTCGGCTATATTCGAAAAGCTGGAGTATTGATTGCATGGCGGATAATAATGGCTTTAGCACACGGTTCGGCACGTACTGGATGGGGTAATGACGGCATCAATGCGATACCATCCACGGATGGCATTGACGTCGTGTATAGATAGTATTGAACAAATACAGACTTCGCACCTTTGGTGCTTACAATTTGATTTGCGACTGTAAGCATGTGACGTTGCGTGTTACTTTTAAGCTCCATCGTCTAAGACTGATCTTCTGCAAACAAATCGAACGACTCCTGCGTAGCATCGACAGGTACAAGCTCGACACTGATATGCGCTCCCATATTTTCGATGATTCAATCAATGGACTGAAACCTTCTCCTTGACTGATTCCCTCGAGTCAAGCACTCAACGTTCGCCACGACAATGCACTACGGCAAACCCGCATGCGGCATGCGTTAGCTAGCCTTGCACTTAAACCAGGAACGCGCATTGGCAACAGCCGCTAGAGAACAGGAAACAGCTCGCTAAGAAGCAAGCTCTCGCATCGCCTCGAAATTGGTGGCTTGCGTGCCGCGTTTCAACATTATTGACTGCACCATGCTGGCGCTCGCGCGCGCCCACAGGTCTTGCACGTCACTTGGAGTCAAAGGTCACGGGCGACGTCGAGGAGCACGTTTTGCGCAGCAAAGACAGTCACATTGAAACGACTAGCTTGACAGAACCTTGACTTATCGCAAGCCAGATATGTCTCTTGCGGAAAAGAAAGGCCGGACGACATTGCAACGGGGACTCAGGTGTTCTCGGATCTAGAATGCGGTCGGAGAAATAGTTCGCTTGTATGCGGTGCGACGCACCTCTATGCAGGCTGTCTAAGCTGCTTCATGTAGGTAAGAATGAGCGTGGAATCGTGTATGTCGAGGCCATCAAGGTCGTTACTTCGTTCGAGAACCTGTGCTTCCTCCGCCGCTCCTGTACGCACCTGAATTCGAGCTTGACAGCGTCGGGTCGGAACTGTAGTGGCTCGTGGCGCCGTTACCATGCTCGTCTGCCCTCTACTAACGTCGCAGCTGTAGTAGGGGTTGCACGGTAAGCGCGTGTGTCCTACGCCAACTCTAGCTCTATCAAGCTGTCAAGACTATGTGGATGTCTCCAGATGCCTGTGATTTTCAGCCCCGCGCCCGAGTACAGAGCAGCGTGCTCTGCCACAGTGCGATGCCGCGCCCCCAGCGAGGCCATCAGCTCCCAGTCCAGCGCCGTCTGGCTCCAGTGCGCGCCCTGGTTCGGCACCACGAAGTCGTTGATCAGGATCTTGGAGTAGCCGGGCTTCATTGCGGGCACAAGGGAGCGTAGAATCGTAGTGTTGATACCATCGGACCAGTCCTGGATGATCGAATGCAGGAAGTATGCTCGTGCGGCTGGAGTGGTTAGCTCACATCTCATGATCGAGGGGTGGGACGGACCTTTGACGGGCTGCTCGGTGAGGAAATCGTGTGCCATCTTCACATCACCATCGCCCAGAACAGCATGCTCGACGATCTCAGGGCGGTCCTGCAGGACCAGTTTCCCCGGTAAACGGTCTCCAAACGCCTCCCTTAGCCCATTAACATCATGCCCCGTTCCGCCCCCCACATCTACAAGGAACACGCCTTCCTGCCCATCGTCGCTCGTGCCAGAAGCTCCGCTGATCAACCGCTCCTCCACGGGGTAGTAGTCGAGATCGAACCACCGCTGCCGCCCCATACTCCACACATCCATCATGCTCGCAAACCGCCTGCCCATCTCTTGGTCGAATTTATCGAAGTACTCGAAGTAATGCACGCCCTTCTCAAACGCATGCTGGAACGGGGCATCGACGCTGCTGCTCGGGGCCTGGAAGCCATTTGCGCGGAAGAAGGCCGGCGCTGCGTCGAGCGCGGGCTGGAAGTTATCCACAATGTACAGGATGGTGTCCTGGTAGTTCTGCGCCGCGTAGGCGCGCGATGTAGACGTTGGAGCGAACGTATCCGGCCCGGTTTCCAGGACCGTCGACATCGAGGCGAGGTGCCGCAGCATGCGGGCCACGAGCACGGGGTCGACGGTTCCTGAGGGCACGCATCGCGATGCGATCACGGCGCTGCGCTCGCCGGCTGCAGGCGTGGAGAGCATAGCTTGGAACAGCTTGATTTCCACCGCCATGCGTATCACGGCCAGGTGCGTGGGCTGCGCCCAGAGGAGTTGCAGGGCGGTCTCTGTAGGGTGTTGCAGTGAGGCGGTCAGGCGCGAGGCAGCGGCCAGCAGGCCTTCTCGAGCGCCCTGCTCGCCGTTTTTGAAGGCATTGCCCAGCTCTGTGATCTCGCTGAGGATGTTGAGGGCCTCCTGATTTGGTGGAGAGGTCGTCATTTCGTCTTGCTATCTCGACGATGGATTTGACCACCGGCTTTTCTGATTCAGGCAATCCCTTGCTCTTTCTGTATCGGACAAATTCGCAACTCAAGCCAAAGAATTAGGCGAGCTTGACAGTAACGTTGCGGGATCAGACATGTGGGGTGCGACCTTATGAAAGGCCTCGCAGGATCGGATTCCCAGACATGGCTAAACCGTTTCCTTGCAAGCGGTTGCGGGAGCTATGCTGGTGCATTGGAAGTTCGTCAGCGAAGACGGGGCGAAGGATTGGCGTGTCTGACAGGAGTGGGCGGGGATGAATTTTGTTGTTCTTGACATCTCGAGCGTCTTGCTGATGCGAGGACTGCGCCGTAGAGATGCAGGTGCAGAACGAGGGCGTTGCGGCTGGAACCACTGCCTCGGGTCATGAAGATTCAGGTGTGGAGAACGACTACGACCAGGACAATGACGCACATCACGTTATCCAGCCGCAATTAGACACTTATGAGACTTCAACGGATACAGACGAAGGGTAGGTAATTGCGCTTTGTGTCACAGTGTCCCCGACTCACGCTTCTACAGATATGCTGACTCCGACGCTTCGTCGTTTCTCTCCTCGATCCTATCAGACGTTCGCCGCGGCGTCGAGGTACGCACATATCAATTTATCGACGAAACTGAAGTCTGATTCCTCACAGATCGAGGGCAGATTGTATCCCTCCTTCGGCAAGCATGACTACGGCATGCCCATTGACGAAAAGGAGCTAGACCGCAACGACCTGCAACACCACAAATACTTCCTCCTGCTCAAAGAACGCCTCTTCGTCGCCCCGATCCCTTCCTCCCAGCTCAGCTCAGGAAACACGCGGATCCTGGATCTCGGCACCGGCACGGGGATCTGGGCCATGGACATGGCCGACGCGTACCCAACCGCATCCATCCTCGGCGTCGACATCGCGGCCACGCAACCGCCGTTCGTGCCACCCAACTGCACCTTCGAGATCGACGACGTGGAAGAAGACTGGCCGTACCGCGTCGCCCACTTCGACTTTGTACATGGCCGCGACCTGATGACTGCGGTGCGCGACTGGCCGCGCCTCATGGCGCAGGCGTACGCGCACCTCAAGCCCGGCGGGTGGATACAGCTGTGCAGCACGATCCCGGGCGCTTTGTCCGACGACGAGAGCATCCCGCCCGACAGCGGCTACGTCGCGTCCGGACGCTTGTACTTTGAGATCGCGGAGCGCATGGGCGCGCCGCTCGACGCACCGAAGGCGTGGGCGAGGCAGATGAAAGATGCAGGCTTTGAGAATGTGCAGGACGAGGTGTACAAGCTGCCCATGGGGCCGTGGCCGCGGAGTAAGAGGCTGAGAACGGTCGGGAGGATGGAGCAGATTATGATCCTGGACGGGGGGTTTGAGGCGTACATGCTAAGGGGCTATACGCAGGTGCTGGGCGGCCGCGCAGAGGATTTGACGGTGATGCTGGAGCGGGCCAAGAGGGAGGTTAGGGACCCGAGTGTGCATACGTATGTGCAATACTGGATCACGTATGCGATGAAACCTTTTGAGAGGTAAAGACGAGTTGTGTGGCTTTTCAAGGTGGAGTTCTGGCGTGCGATAGATTGGGATCTTGTCCTTGATATTTGTAATAGAGACTATGCAGGTAATGTCTATCTTGCTTCTATCACTTGTTGGAGGAGCTGACCTATCGGATTGAGGCCTTCCTCTGCGGTAAGAATGCGTTTGGGTATCTCGAACTCGACTTCTGGATCTTTCTTGAGGTCTCTGTCTAGCTCGGTATCGAGTAGCTGAGTATATTAGCGAGGATTCTCGAGAAGTGGGCTGGGAACTTACAGCTGTGTATGAGTGGTCTAGGAAGTCCTCGAGGTTATAGGAACGTTTTGTGAACTGCTCAGAGATGATTTTCGCCAGCGTTGCAACATTGGGGTGGTAGTGCGACTGCAGTGCTTCCAGCTCCCAAACGCTGCTTTCGATTGCGTTGGTCTCCATGGGATCCAGTTCGCTCATGTCGAAAGGATCGTCCATGCCCTCCTGCTCGAGCTTTTCCTTGAGCGCCGGATCGCGGACCTCACGGTGCATCATGAACGTACAGGCCGGGTGGCGCTTGAACATGTTGTAGATCCAAGGCACGACGATGACAACACCCGCAGGCGGGCTGTGCAGAGCTAAGCGTGAGAGACGTTTTATGAAGCTGGCGACAAGCGCAGCTGGCAAATGCGTTGAGGACATGAAAGTGTCGAGCAGTCTGAAGAAGCGCGATCGGTGTTTCGAGTGAAGAAGACCTTCGTCCAGGAGGGAGTAGAGCTTGAGGTAGAACGACGGGTAGTCGAGATTCTTTTCAGATATCAAGTAGTACAGTCCTGACAGAGCGAGCAGGGATGTCGCACCACCAACATCGTATGAGTCGGTCAGGAAATCCATGAGCATCTCGGGCTGCTGGAACCAAGGGGCAATCTGGTACGAGAAGGTGGTCAAGATGGCCTTGCGTTGCTCCTTGTCGAGGCCGGCGCGCATTGTCGCCAGCCATGCCTCTTGGGCCTGGACCTTGTAGACCTGCAGCGTGGGCCTCGAGCTCTTCGACTGCGACTCGGTGTGGTAGTTCTTGATGTCGTCTTTCGACTGCGGCACGGTGTCGAGGGATAGCAGCAGCGACAGGCTGTTTGCGGCTACGAGCTTCTTCTCGGCGTCGTCGAGGTCGGTGCTGAGGACGTTCTTGATGGTCTTGAAGGTGTGGAAGCGCACGTCGTCGAAGGGCTTGAAGTACTTTTCCGCGAACTCGTCTCGGTTGGCGTCGTCTTCGGGGAGGAACAGAAGCGCTTCGATCAGTCGAGAAAGAGGGCCGGTCTTGAGGTTGTAGTCCTTGGTCGCCTTGGACTCTTCCTTGACCAGGCGCATGAGCAGGGTGAGGGCCACGGACTGCTTGGCGGGGTTGTCGCTGCGCAGGAAGTTCTGCAGGAGCGTGTCCAGGAGCTCGCGGTACCGCTCCTTCAGCCATGCCACGACGGTCGCCTCGGCCTCGCCCATGCCCTTGCTCTTGACCATATCGCCGGCGGCCAGCAGGCGCGAGAAGACGCGGCACAGGGCGACGGCAGCGAGGACGGGCGCGTCGTCGGCTGGCTTTTTCGACAGCTGCAGCAGGGTCGCGATGTTGTTGTAGTGTCGCCGCGACTCGAGGATCTGCGCCTCGAGCTGCAGGATCTCGGCCTGGACGTCGTCGCCGTCGTCGCCGTCGTCGCCGCTGGCGGGCGACTTCTGGCGCTTCTTCGACTTGGCTTCGCGGCGCTCGGCTTTGGCGGGGTCCCTCTTCCTCTTGACGCCGGCGGGCGCGGCGGTCGTGGTGCCGGGCATGTTTGCGTGCTTGGAGAAATCGGCGTTGGTGGTGTCGCCGTGTCGCGCTGCGGCTCGCGCTCTCAAAAAAAGTTGGGCGTTCCTGTCGCGGCCGAAATAGTGACTAGCGTCTGCACCTTGGCAGCGACGTCGAAGTGCTCCGAAGAAGCTTGCAGTTGAACCTCACCACCTCGACCCTCCCCACTCTTCATCCGCAGCAATGGCTTCTCGTCTCGCAAGGAGCGCGGTCGGTACGTGCGAGCCCGCCGATGCGCATTGATGCCGGATCGATGCCATTGGCCCTGCAGCTGCGCCCCGGACGCGGCCTGAGTGCAGCGATACTGACCGTCACAGGCGCCGCCCGTCTCCGCCCTGCCCTCCCTCTCCGCACCGTCCCCTCGCTCGCCGCCCAGGCCCGCTTCGCGTCCTCGCAGGAGGACCCCAAGAAGAAGGCCCAGAGCATCATGGAGGCCATCCCCGTCCCCGGCAACAGCCCGCTGACCAAGGCCGCCGTGCTCTCCGCCGGCGCCGGCCTCTCCGTCGCCGCCATCAGCAACGAGCTCTACGTCGTCAACGAGGAGTCCATCGTCGCCCTGTCGCTGCTCACCATCTTCTGGGCCGTCGGCAAGTACGCGGGCCCCGCCTGGTCCGACTACGCCCAGCAGCAGGTCGACAAGATCTCGGGCATCCTCAACAGCGCCCGCGCCGACCACACCAAGGCCGTCCAGCAGCGCATCGAGAACGTCCAGGACCTCGGCGGCGTCATCGACATCACCAAGACCCTGTTCGAGGTTTCCAAGGTACGCTCCCAGCACCGGGGATACACGACATGACGGACACACGGACAGCCGGACGCTGCACACACACCACGAACGTTGGGGCTAATTCCATGCAGGAGACCGCCAAGCTCGAGGCCCAGGCCTACGAGCTCGAGCAGAAGACCGCCATCGCGCACGAGGCCAAGAACGTCCTCGACTCGTGGGTCCGCTACGAGAGCCAGGTCAAGCAGAGGCAGCAGAAGGAGCTCGCCGAGTCCATCATCGCCAAGGTCGAGAAGGAGCTCGAGAACCCCAAGACCCTCAAGGCGATCCTCGACCAGTCCGTCGCCGACGTCGAGCGTGCGTCCACACCTCCCCCGGATCCTGGCTATAGTGCTAACGAGCTGCAGGCATCGTCTCCCAGAAGGCATAAGCGTCCTACATTAGACAATTTCCTGTTACATACTCTGTGCAATAGTCGCCTGGTTCGATAAGACCACCCTAGGCTTGGAGAACAGCCAATCGATTTGTTTTGTTAACACTCCACCTCGTCAATCGTTGCCTTCGGTGTCTGCTTCATCATTCTGCGTTCGGTTCCTGCTCCATCATCCTACAGTTTCGCATCCCGCTCCAGCAACCCCGTAATAGTCTGCGCCCACATCTCTGCTGCCCCAGGCTCAATAGCATTCGCATCATAGCTAACCCCAAACCCCACACGCCCCTCCGCATCCGTCGAGCTGCCCACCAAAAACTCGCCCTCTCGAGCCCTGACGCCCATCCTCAGCCCCCTATAGTCCACCACAAAGTCCTTGTCCGCATTTAAATCATTCTCCCCAGCCCTGAAATACCCCTTCAGACTCCCCACGCTGCTGACCCCACACGTCGCCGCGTGACCAGCAGCAGCCGCGAGCTTGCCCTGCGGATTCGCAAACCCCAGGCGCCGCTCGGCCGGCGTCTTAGCTCGCACGCGCTCGATCTGCGCCACGTAGCCTGTTGCGAGCAGACGGGCGGGACTGTGCTTGTCGAGTCCCGCGCTCACTGCACCCGTCGACGTGGTGCGGAGGCGCTTCTGGTACATTTTCAGCTCGCGGTTCGCCGTGCGCGCCGTCATGCGGAAGCGGGTCTCCAGCGGGAGCCAGGGGGGCAGGAACGGCATGGCGACGCCGTCGCTGAAGGCCAGCATGCAGCTCTCCGCCGGCGGCGGGGCGGCGAAGAAGGCGCGCGGGTTCAGCGGGAACGAGGCCGTCATGGCTGGCATTTCTTCCGGCGCGAGGTGCGGATGCCGCAGCGCGTGCAGGCGCATCATGGCCAGCCCGGCCAGCGCGAAGCAGCCCGCTCCTATGCTCAGCGACGCAGAGCGGCACAGCGTGATGAGGCGTGACGACGCGGCTGCTGAGAGGGAGGCGGAGATGTGTCCTGTAGACATGGGAGGCATGTTGGGCCCTTCGTAGGCGAAGACTTTTGCGTACGTGGGCTTGAGAGGCCGCGGCTCGATCAGTCTTTGTTCGCGGTACAGAGGGTTCGTGAAGGTCGGGGGGAGCGTGTGCTTGACGTGTCTCAGCACGCGGATGATGGCCCATATCCAGCGCTGGCGGGCCTTGTTGCCGAGAATCTTAGGGTAGAGGTCTTCCTGCGCCAGGGGCAGATTCGCCTTGAATGTGTCCAGCTCCAGAGCCGATTTGATTTCTGACTCGATGCCACACGCGGGGAGGTTCAGCAGCCGGATCAAGTCCTTGAACCAGCCGTATGCGCTCAGCCCGTCCGAGATCTGATGCGCCATGATGATCAGGAAGGAGAGTCGGTATGTCCCGCCCGGCAGCTTTTCGAGGGGGAGAACGTGCAGTTTGGACATGCATCTCTGGGGCTCGATGATACGGTTTACGTTCAAGGCGTGATCGTGGATGTCATGCGTGTCGACGGAGGCGTAGTGGTCTTCTATCCAGATCGTGCTTGCTTCGACATCTTGCAGGGCTGCGTGGAGATCCTTGGGGACGTCGATGGCGAAGTGCCGGAGGCCGGATGATGGATCATCAAAGTGTCGACTCATAAGCAGAACGTGTCTCAGGCGGAGTGCGGTCCATGCCAATGCGATACGGCGCCGAAGGTCCTCCTTGGAAAGCGAGTGCTTGACTTCGACTGTCAAAGTCCCGGTCATGTCTGCTCGACCGCCATAGTATACACCGTCTGAGTCGAACGAGACTTCGACAAGACCGAGTGGTCGAGCAAAGGTTGTTTGGCCACTTTCGTTGCATGTCGACGTCCAAGTATGGTATCCCGTTGCATAGCGGTCAAGCCAATGCGCATTCTCTTTCTGTGGCGAGGCCATCTTCGTTCAAAGAAAAAAGCTTAACTCGACCGAAATTGACATCAACCGGAATCTCGCCAACCAAACCTCAAAAGGACACGAATCGAGTTTAGGAGGCACGACATCTTGATGTTGTGGCGATGACGGGGATGAGTTGTAGCCACTAGTCTTGTCGAGGCAATGTTGCTCGAGTCGTGCATTTTGACCTGCACTAGCGGGAACTCTTCCGACCAGCCGTATCCATGAATGTAAGCCGACGACGAAGCATAGTCTGAGTGTCATGTCCAATCTGAGCGCTTAAGGATGGAAAATAACATATTCGTTCAATTATAGCTGGATGCTCTCTATGTCGATTGTCTGTGCTGTTGTCGGATATACAAAGAGCTAACCAGGCACTCTGCATTGTCGTCAGATGGACTTGGATGAAGTTGGGTTGATCATGTATTCGTTATCTTTCTCGTAGTTGTCCTGACTGAGCTGAGTTTCTGCCGGTCGCTATGCGGCCCTTGCTCCGTGATCTCCTCTGGCAAGCTTACGTAGCAGCGCTTTGCGGCAGCATTGGTAAATTTGTCCCGATGGACCCCCATCGTATCTTCCGAATACGGTCATTACAGTCGATAGTTCTCCTCTCCGACGTTCGCTCCTCAAGCCACAACCTGTGAGGCGTAGAACTCAGGGTACTGGTTCTGAATCATCGTTGTCACCTTCTCCACCTCCTCAGCAAGACCCATTACGTTCGCATCCCACTTCCTCAGCTCCTTGCCAACCACGCCCTCTGCATGCCCCGTCTTCCGCTCGCCACTGGCCTCGCCTTCGAAGAAGATCAGTCGGTCGATCTGATCAATGTGCCCAGATAGACGACCCTGCTCCAGCATCTTTGCAGCATAGTCTTCTGCCTTCTCGGCATCAATGCCTAGCAATTCTCCTAGCTGGTCGAATCCGATGTTGTTGTAAAGCTTCGACGCTCCAAGCAAGTTGTGCTCAAGCATAGCCTTGTCGAGGACTGTCGATCCGTCGGCTGTCTTAGCGAGATGATGCGGCTGCAGCCTCGCAGCGAAGGCCTTGATTTCTGCAGGCGAGAGGAGACGGTCGAGGAAGATCTTCTCGAGGATGGGGTAGTCGTCGAGTGAGCTGGCCCGCTCATCCTTGTATAGCTTCGCCAGCATCTTTCCGCGCTGTGGACCTGCAGGTGCTAGGACGGTGCAGACTATGGCAGCTCCCAACGCGGCCACGCGGTCGTCTTCATCCACCACCAACTCTTGGCTCATGCCATAGTATGCTGACGCTGCGTCGAGGAACGAGCGCTGAGCATCGTAGATACGAGCCTGTGCAGCTGAGAATTGCACCTTTGTCCCCTTATCTGTGACGCTGAAGATGATGTTCTTGACCTTGTTCAGGTGGGAGAAAGCGCTGGTCGGATCGTCCTCCTCCAAGTAACACCGCACGATCCGGATCCACACCCGTGCCTTGTCATCTGCTGTGATGTTCTTCTGTGTGGATTCCAAGTTGATCGACGCCAGTACTTGTGCTGACTTCCTGAAGTCTTCGGTCCTTTCGTATGCATCTGCCAGCGCCTCTTTGATCGTTGTGTCCTGCTCTTCGTACTGTCCGGCGCCCTTGGATTGTAGCAGCGACACAACCTTCTCTCCAACTTCAATCCTGACCTCGGGGTCGCTCACTTTGCTGAAGGCATCTGCGAAGGCGGCGAGCAGCGGTCGTAGCTGGACTATCCCTATCGAATCGTCGAGGAGGCTTCGGGCATAGGCGCTGAGGTTCTCGGACAGGTTGTCGGTGGATGAAGTGATCTGCTGGAGAATCGATGTGTACTGTGAGGGCTTGTCGCCAGTGGGGGCGGACTGAACGTTCTCGAGCGCAGAGGCAACTGCTTGTGAAGCCATGTCCGCGGAGGTGAGCACACAGCTCGGTCGTTGCAGTTGTGGCGAGGCTGTGGTCGAAACAGAGGATGTGTGCGGAAGGGACCCGAAGCAGAGTGCAGTCTATAAGAGGAATTGGAGAAAAGAAGGCGCAACACCAAACGACGGCGAGCAAGTGCAAGGCAACATTCATGTGGGGGAGGGGGCGGTGGGAGCTATGACGGCTTGGCAAGGCAGGCGCGCTAGTGTATGATCCGTAGTTGAGGCTCTTGAGCCTGTCTTTAGCTGTTGCTTCACTCACGTTCTTACACAACCCACCGCACCACGCCCAAGCTGCTTCGGCTACTACGCTCGCTACAAGACGCTGCCGCGAAAGACTGTGCAATATTTGACGCACCTCCGAGGAACTTGCAAACGGTTCCCGACGACACCGCGCAGCAGGCGCCAGCTCAGCGGCTGCACACTCGTTTGTCGCAAGGATGAACGGAATCAAACAGGACCCATATGGAATCAAGCAGGACCCCGACGCGGGAACGCCGGTCCAGTACATGGACGACGAGTTCTTCGAGGACACCGGCGAGATGACGATGCCGCAGCCAGACACCAAGAGTGACGTGTGGTTAACGCGCATCGAAAAATGGCTGTATGACGCAGTCTCGAAGTGGGACGACCTAGCGGAGGGCAACGACAACGACCAGATACAGATTGGAGAGGTGCTCGCATTCAACACAACATCCGGTATCGACAAGAGCAGGCCCATGCGACTTTTCTTTAGTGAGCGCTGGCGCGCCAAGTCGAAGCTGCCTACAGCATTCGAGCTACAGCCAACACAAACAACCGACACAGTGCTTGGTAACACATATATTTTCACGGAGAAGGACCTCCCAGGTTACAAAGCCAACGGATTCGGTCAGGGCTTCCGTGGCGGGCCAGGGAGCTACAGCACACAAGACCCGAAGGCGCGCATCCAGAAGCGCGGGAAATACAGGAAGGCTATTCCGAAGCAAACAGCTCTCATTGGACACGCGACTCGCCAGTACCAGATGAATCCTTTGCCGACAAAAGAGTACAAGGACTTTGAAGGGCAGCGACTTCACCAGGCTATCCAAGGTTCGCATACGGAGACGGTCATCATCAAGGACCCCGGTGTGGTCAACTACAACAACGTTCAAAGCAAGTTCCAATCGTTCATCAAGCCAACGACGAAATCGAAGCCACAGCAGAACAAGGCCGCTCGTATCTCTCACCGCGAGCTGCTGGATCTACTGCACAGCCTGTTCGACGAGTACGAGTACTGGTCGATGAAGGCACTCAAGACCCGGACC
The DNA here is from genome assembly GCA_001599375.1 of Phoma herbarum. Classification (NCBI taxonomy): domain Eukaryota; kingdom Fungi; phylum Ascomycota; class Dothideomycetes; order Pleosporales; family Didymellaceae; genus Phoma; species Phoma herbarum. The sequence goes on along the minus strand of BCGR01000006.1, from coordinate 259,968 downwards.
AAGCAGCCGGAGCAATTCCTCAAGGAGGTGCTCCCCGAGCTGGCCCACCTTGTCAAGTCCGGCTCTTTTGCCAGCCACTGGCAGCGACAGCAGCAGTTCAGCATCGACAGGAATCTGAACAATCAGCAGTCAGCCTTGGCGCCAGACATTGGTGGAGACGACTCGGAGGACGAGGAGATGGAAGATGTAGTCTAGTCGGATGCTGCTCTTATTATACCCACGAATGACACAGACAATTGATGCTGATGAGATACTCTGACTATCTCCCCGCTGCCGAAAATGCCGTACATTATACTCAGTTTGCGATCTGAAAGCACATCTTTTGACGACAGCTTCAGACACAGTTACCCGCATTGAATGAGAACCCTGATGGTCTTTACACATTTGTAGTGTCACTGTAACAATACGAAGGCCCAAACGTTTGACTTCAAGATCTACACACGGGACTTTGGGATTGAGTGCGCCCGTTGGTTAGTGTTTTGAGAGCGACTGTCTCCTCTAGTACTGCCAAACACTGTTGTACACGGTTCTATGCTCCGACCAGGTATGCCCACGATATCTGTACATATGATACACCCGCATCCCTTCTTCCAGACCAATCCAAACTCGAATCTTGATGTTCATGCCTCAAGAAAGATCACCCTCCTCGGCGAGCACCCTCTCGTACTCTTCCAAGCTCTTGACCTCCAACTCGCTAATCTTCAAGACGGTAAAGCGCATCTTGCTGTACACGTGCTTCGTGTGTCTCTGCCTGCGCTTCGTCTTCTCCTCGACACGCATGGGCTCGGTCTCGATGCCGACGACGCGGGCGCGCACGGTGAACAGGCGCTCGTCGAGGTAGAACACCTTCTTGGGGGCGTCGGCGGTGCCCTTGACGGGCTCGGCGGCCTTGAGCGTGTAGTCGCGCGACCCGATGTGGGTTGCGCGGTTCAGCCGCAGGACGTCGCCGGGCTTGACGTCGGGCATGAGGAAGGGGAGGCGCAGCGTGTCGCCCCGTGTCAGCAGGTAGGGGCGGCCGTGGATGTGCAGGGTCATGTAGTGTGCGGGCTGCGAGTGCAGGAGCGGCAGCAGCGTGCGTATCGACGGCGTGAGGTGCGAGGAGACGATGTCATGGCGCGTGTTGGGCGTCGAGGGCGGAGACGGTCTTGGTGCAGACGGCGACAGCTTGTGCGATTGGACCTTGTCCTTCAGATCTGACGAGACTCGTTGCCCGGACTGGATGAGCGGGTCCGCGACATTGCCGGTCTCGAGGGCGTGCGACTGCGTTGTGATGGGGGCGGCGCGCGGGAGGAGGGATGCCGGGCGCAGGCTCCGTGTTTCCCTGAGGGCGCTGCGTGCTGTGCGGGCGAGGAAGGCCATGGCGTGCGTGTGTGTGTGTGTGCTGGACTGGCTGGATCCCGTCGCTCGTCGGTCGGCGTCGCGTTGGTGATGGGTTTGGCGGAGGTCCTGCTGCCAAGTCCGCATCTATCTAGCGCAGTGCGGCAAAAAAGTAGGACCCCGACTTACTTTCTGCGCCCGCGAAAGTCTCCACTCCAGCACCAACCCTCGAATCCGCCGCCATGCCTCAGAACGAGTACATTGAGCGCTGGACGAAGCAGTACGTTCCCTCCGCCGTCTACGACACTGCATGTCCTAGACAGGCCTTTCCATGTCCGCGATCCTAACCCTAACCCCGCCAGGCACGGCAAGCGTCTGGACCACGACGAGCGCAAGCGCAAGAAGCTCGCGCGTGAAGGCCACGATGGCAGCAAGAAGGCGCAGAACTACCGCGGCCTGCGGGCGAAGCTGTACGCCGAGAAGCGTCGCAAGGAGAAGATCCAGATGAAGAAGACGATCCGCGCGCACGAAGAACGCAACGTCAAGACGTCCGAGCCCGCCGAGCCCAGCACCGAAGCCCTGCCGCAGTACCTGCTCGACCGCTCCAACGAGAAGAACGCCAAGGCCCTGTCGAGCGCCATCAAGCAGAAGCGCAACGAGAAGGCCGCCCGCTTCAGCGTCCCGCTGCCCAAGGTCAAGGGCATCTCCGAGGAGGAGATGTTCAGCGTCGTCAAGACGGGCAAGAAGACGGCCAAGAAGAGCTGGAAGCGCATGATCACAAAGCCCACCTTCGTCGGCCCCGGCTTCACCCGCCGACCCGTCAAGTACGAGCGCTTCATCCGGCCCATGGGTCTGCGCTACAAGAAGGCCAACGTCACCCACCCGGAGCTCAGCGTCACCGTCCAGCTCCCCATCATCAGCGTCAAGAAGAACCCCCAGAACCCGCTGTACACGCAGCTCGGTGTGCTGACCAAGGGTACCATCATCGAAGTGAACGTCTCGGAGCTGGGTCTGGTCACAGCCGGAGGAAAGGTCGTGTGGGGTCGCTATGCTCGTAAGTCCCGCGCCACGCCCCAAGTCCTTATTTAAGAAGAAGAAGAAGAAGGAAAAAAAAAAAAGAAACTAACAATCCCACAGAGGTCACAAACAACCCCGAGAACGACGGCTGCCTCAACGCCGTCCTGCTCGTCTAAGGCTTCTAGGAAGAGTGCATGTGTAGCATTTAACGGCGTTATCTGTTGGGCTTGAGTTCAGACACGGCGTTACGAGACCCGTCGATTAGGGTCGGATTTGCGAGGCAAGGAAAAGTTGGCTGAGGAAGCAAATCCCATTCTCGCTGGCCCCAAAAGAAGGGCCCGGAGGACATCTATGATACCACAATACAGACTATTTCGTTGAAGCCGGTACTGCTGACCCGGTGCCGAAGAAGATTCGTGAATAACTGCAGCCAGCAAAGCATCGAATGCAGAGGCATCGGCCTCTCACCATTTCACTCCAGCCTTCTCAGGATTCCACCTCTTCGCCCCATCGTCCCACGCACCCACCTTCTCCGCACTCTTCTCAGTCCGCGCTTTCTTCCCCGTCTCCGACGCCTCCCTCGAAAGCCGCTGTACCCACTTCTGCGTCAAGCCCCTCGCCACGCTCTCCGTGCAGCGACTCTCCTCCCCACCATCCTTCTCCTCAAGCCTGTTCTGCAGCGCCAACATCTTCCTTAGCAGCTCCTCCCGCGGCAACGCCTCGAGATCCTCCTTCCCACTCATCCGCGGCGCCGTGCCCGTCTTGCTCAGACACTCTTTTCCAAACAAGCTCTCCAGCACGCTGCGGCTGCGGTACTTGAACCGAAACACGGCGTACGGCCTGTCGAGGCGGTCGATGTACTCTGGGCGGCTGACGGCGTGGCCATATGCCGTGCCCGGGCCGGCGAGGACCTGGTGCTCGACGCCTTTGTCGGCGGCTGCGGAGTGGGGCACCTTGTACAGCGGCTCCGACGGCACGCTGGGGACGCGGGTCGTGCGGCCTGGGTGCTCGCTGGCGTCTTCGTTCGTCGTAGGGCGCAGGGTCTTCGTTGGCGGTGTGGGTGGGAATTGCCAGTGCGGCTTTGCGAGTGATGGGGATGAGAGCTGGCGGTATTTGGAGAGCGACTTGGAGGCGTGGCGCTTGGAGACGGAGGCGGGCTTGTCTTTCGAGGGGGCCTTCGAGGCGACCGCCATCGGTGCTGCACATGCTTTGCCAGCATCGGCGTTGAAGGGGACGTCGTTGGCGGGATCTTGAGGCTGCTCCCACGCGGCAGTCTTATCCTGTACTGCACCCCATCCATTATCGTCGGTCTCGTCAAATCCACCGCCGTTATTTTGGTCGTCCTTGGAGGTATCGACATGCCCCCAGCCGTTATCGTTGCTGTCTTGATTGAAGCCATCAACTGCTACGTCCTTCATGTCTGTCTGACCCCAATCGGCGGCGTGGTTGTATGTGTTCCAGCCGTCGGGTGGTTTCTCGTCTGTATTGTTGCAGACGTCCCATTCATGGATACCCTTCGCTTTAGTGTCCCAGTCATCATTCTTCTGCTTATTAGCATCGCCGTCCCAGCCTTTGGCTTGGTACTCGCTCCAACCTGCCGCCGTGTTGCCTGCACCTCCCCAGGTGCTGCTTGCCTTATCAAAATTCTTGTTCTCGCCCCAACTCGGTCGATCCATCGAGTTCTTCTTTTCACTGCCATTCTTCGACGCTCTCTTATTCTCAATGCCCCACGAGGATGATCCGCTAGATCGACGACTCTGCCGCAGATCCTCGCCAATAGTACTGAACGGGGCAGGAGGCAGATGCGTTGTAGCGGTACTGTTCTTGCGCGCCTTCTCGGACGCGCAGCCCCATGTTGGCGGTGGCGCTACGACTGGCGCAGCCAACTGCGTATAAGCACTGGGCCTTCTTGAGCGAACGTCTGTTGGTTGTTGCCATACTGGGGCGGCCACCACAGCGGGTGCGTTTGTCACCAGCATGGAAGGTGGACTGGCTTGGTACAGGCTCTGCGGTTGGAACAGCGGATTTTCGACAAGCTGCGATAACCTGCGCTGATGACGAGACTGGCTTCGCTCCCTCTTAGAGCTTCTTCTACCAGGCTTGCTTCGGTCTCGCTGTATCTGGCTGCGAGAATGCGCGGGCTTGAGCGTGGAGTCAGACTGCCCTGGAGACGTGCTTGTATTTGAGGGTGCCTCGATTTGCGTCCATCCGTCGGTGTCGTCTGAAGAAGTCTTCATATCGTCCATCGAATGAGATCGGGATCTAGATCGAGACCTCTGCGATCGACCGTTCTTCGAAAGTCGGCGCTGGGAGGAGCGCGAGGACTCACGAGCAGTGCGAGCTCTAGACTTGGATCTTTGGCGAGCTTCTTCCCAGCCCCCAGGTCGCGCCTTCGACCACGTTTCGCCCGTATTCCAAGACTCCTCATCTGGTGAGCCCCAGCCGTTCGCTTTCGTTTGCTTGTCCCACTCGGACTCGTGATCCCATGCGATGTGTGAGACACTCCTGCTTCGAGCTGAACGGCGCTTCTCCTCAGTTGCATCTTGTGCCCATAGTGAGTCGTTGTCATCGCGGTCGTAATCACGCTCATGGCGTCTGGACGGTCCTGACCTGTTCGATCGGTGCTTTGACGCACGGGTTGGAGATGCCGGCCACGCTCCAGGTACCTGACTGGAGTCTTCAAAGTCTTCGTGATGTTCTCCACTACCAGTCCGCCTTTGCACGTGAGACTTCTCACTCTTCCTCGACTCTTCCACGCCTCGCTTAACAGCATCCGCGACGATCTTCCCGAGCACGTCAGGATCGATTGTGGTAGCAGGTTTCAATACGTCTCTCGATGGCGTTTCGCCAACGAGCGCCTTGTAGCTCTCTGCTGTTGATCGAGCCGGGAGCGGTCCGGAACCATACTGAAAGCCTGGAGCAGGAATATCACGTTGGAGACGTGTCCCTGGGCTGACGGGCTCAGAGTATCGAGAGCCTGCATTGTTCGAGTGTGCGCGGCTACGCACCGTCTCGGCATAGGCCGAGCGATACTGAGGTGCCGCTGGCGGGGACGGGAGCCTGTGGCTCGCCGCACTGACGAAAGGGTCGCGGTCATCGTAGGCTGTCGTTCGAGAACGGCTGTCACGGTTGTGGCGGTAGTCAGGATGATCGGCCGCACCGTCCATGTTCATGTTTGCAGCTGTCTCAGCATGGCGAGGGCCAGCGCAGCGCAAAACGACGACTTCGATACAGCCAAGATTCTCAAGGACGTTGGATGAGCAGGAATCAGGTGCACCATCTGCTGAAGCTATCCGTGGTCAGCATACGTGTAGTAGTGAACAGTGTTCTGTACCCACCATGGTCCAGTTTCTCGAACGTCCACTCCCGCGCGATCATCGAACCGTCCTTTTGTCTTTCTTCCTTCTGCCTGACCTTAAAGTCGACGAGCGAGCGGCGATCTAGGGGCTTTCGAAGCTTCATGTTTTGCCGGTTGCGGTTGCACTGGTAGACACCGTCAATGAAGACATACATTGCTATACCTGGTGCGATGAAGTTCCTGCCAGAGAGATGCACTGTGAAAGTTTGATGCTCCTTGGGGACAGGGACGAAGGTCTCAACGAATGCATCTCCGTACACTGTTCCAAGCTCTTGCAACGGCCCCGAGCCGTCCGAGAGCTCGATTGAGCAATTAAGATCTTTGAGCAGAGGCATGGTGTAACGATGCGCTGCCGCGCGCTTGTTGTGACGGGCAGTACCTTGAGGTCCCCTCGTGTTGAATTCGGACGCGACGGCGGCGAAGGCGACCAGTCCGTTGCCTTAGTGACTGGAGAAAAGGTGAAAGGTGAAGGCAACAACAACTAGGACGTCACGGTTGGACAGTGTTTCTAGAGGTGTTTCGTCAGCGAGGTGCTGCTCAGCAACCGGGATGTTGCTTGCATTCCTTTGCAGAGGTGAGGCAGAGATGGATCAAGTTATACAGCATCAGCTGGGCGCACCAGCCGGCGTCGCTTTTGCTGCCGTTCGTCTAGCATTCACGAGAGCGAATCTATGCAAGATGTCGTTTGCAGTATGTCAGGATACAAGAAGAAATATGCAAGTTGCGGCCCATCACGGGTTTACCTGGTCGCAATCGTGATACTGGTGTTTGAAGCGTGAAGGAGGGTTATAGCTGCGTTTGTAAAATTTGATCAATGGAGTCTACTGTTGTGCGTTGCGTGGGCGGTGAAGCGCAGAACAGCAGAACAACGTGTTGAACAGACAAGAAGAACAGATGGGGTATATAGAGACTTTTTGCAGGAAGCTACTACTTGTGGAGTACGGCTTCCTCAGAACTCACATAACGTGCATGTTTAAAGCCGTGGCTTCGCCAGCCTGGCGTCTTCCTTTTGGTCAAGATTCCCGGACCCATGGCGCACTGGCCAGATGCATGCGTGTCTATCACCTGGCTGAGCCGAATGACGAGTATGGAAAGGTGATTTATGCAACCCTGAACTTGCGCGGATGTGCGCCCGTGGAAGCGCGAGTGTTCTCTGACACAAACTCTGTAATGGAGCAATCATAGCCTCGTATCAGTGATTACCTCCCAGCTTGGACTAACATGGCTCGCTACTCATGAATCAAGCTTCATGGTACCACAAAGAGAGCACGTCCACCACTGATTCTCCATGAACGTGCCGCACTGCAGACAATTCCACCCAATTCTACCTTTCGCTGGTTCGAAAGGCGTTGCGCCTGGTCCTCTGAGCCCTGATTGCGGCGGTGGTGCCGGCAAGCTAGGAGCTGTGTGTGATGGGCCAAAGCGCTTGTGCTGTGGGATCGGCTGTGGAGGCTGTTCAAGGCCACATACGCCGCATTGCAAGAAGTCGAGCGGGTTGTGAAGCGTACACTGCGGACATGCCCACTCATCTGGGTTGGTGGGGACTTGTGGCGAGGCTGCCGGTGGCGTGGGAGGAAGCTGCTTGTTGCGGCGATTTTCTTCCTCTTGCGAGATGAGACGCGACTGCGATCGGCTTGCATGGGAGGATGAAGAAGAAGCTCTTGGTGTTTCTGTGACGAGGCGAGAGACAGGGCGCCCTTGTGTAGGAGTCGATGTCGTGCGTGGGGGCGTCGGCCGCCGTGATGTACCCGGTGCTGAAATGGACGACAACCCATCTTCTCTACTCCAGCTTAAGCCTGAGGTTCCGTTTGGTGCTGGTGACGCTGTCCGAGATGGTGGGTTGCTGTCGAACTGTAGCCCGTTTTGTCGGTCCCAGGCAAGACCACCACCACCTGTTGGCGCACCGAGTTCCTCCAGCCTCTGCATCTCTTCTTCGTATAGCAGATCTTGCAACGCGCGCGCGATAGCCTCGTCATTACCGTCGTTCTGTTCTGCTGCAGTCCTGAATCCCACCTGTTCCTGTTGCTGCAGCAAGTTGCCAGCTTGAGCACTCCCGCTGGCACATCCTTCAGTGATGTTTGTTCGGCATGTAGCCGCGTCTGAAATGATCTTGCGCATGTCGACACCCCTTGCAACTGATGCACCACCCAGTCGATGACCACCAGCGTTCTTGTTGGTCGTGGATTTTCGCTTCTCAGCTGCTGATCTAGCCGCACGGCGCATCTCAGCAACGGGTATGCGCGGACCACCAAGCTTCTGACCCTGTGAGAGGAATCCGTCGCCGGTATAGCCCTTCATGAGCAGTGATTGATGCTCGTCGCGAAGCTCATTCCAAAGGTTGTTAAAGTCGGCATTGTGGGGGCCAAAGACAATGTGCGAGAGCTCGTGGAGCAAAGTATCTGTGACCTGCTCCATGGACAGGAATTGCCTGGAATCATGATGATATCTCAGTCGAATGACGATTCTCTCTGTACGGTTGAGGTTCAGACCTGTAGCGCGTTTAGCCGTGGTCCTACATGCTTCCACAAAGGCGCCTCACCTAGCAGCTGCGGCTCATCAGGTAAGAACTCAGCCAGCGTACCAACCTTCCAACCACGCTTTCGCATCATAGGCTTGACCATGGACGCAGCCTTGCGGAGCATGTGTAACGCTTCCCCATCTCTTGGTAGGTGCTTTAGATGCTCGTACGCATCGAAGTGGGCGTCTATATCCCTCATGTTGACTTCCTCCTGCTGGTGGTGCTGGCTGACTGGGTGGAAATGATATTCTTGTGATGATTGTAAACGTAAGGCTGAAGGGCGATGCGGCGACTCAGGCATAGGCAGAAATTGAAAGGCGCAGCCGACGTGAAGGAAACATGGGCGCAGAAGATACAAGAAGCATGTAGAAACTGAGCGAATGAGATATCGAGATCGAAAGGCAATGGTGCAGAGCTCGGCCACGTAAGCTATAACGTAGATATTCACGCGTCGCTGTCGAGCGACCTTGGAGGCTGAAGATAACCCGTGATGGAGTTCTTATGTTCAACAAAGGATTTTCGCAGCTTCGCATACAGATTGAAGCGGGGAGCGGAAGCTTGGGGATCTGCTGCAGTCGGCCGCCTCTTGCTTCGCGATGGGGCTGCTGGGGCGAATGGATTCAGGTGGCGTGGTGGAGGTGGTGGTGGCGCAAGTGGCACGCGAGCCCGCTTGAGCTTGACGTCTTGACAGCTAATGTGGAGTGCCTTCAAAGCTCAGGTAACTGCGGCGATCGATAACAAAACCAAAGTGATCTTTTCCTTTGAACTGCCTGTTGCGCTGCTACACCATAATCTAATAGCATGGCCTCCGACGACTCGCATATCCTGGATGTGGTGAGTGCTGATGTTCCCGCTCCGCCGTCAATTGCGCTGACACGAACATGTCGCACAGCTCGCGGACTACACCAAGGACGTTCGCAGCCTCACTGGATCGATATGGGATGCATCAGACCGACACTTTGCGAACGTAGCCGGCTACGTCAAGCGACACGTCCCCGAGAAATGGCTTCCTGTATATGCGCGCCCACCACCACCGCCTCCCCCTCGATCCACCGCGAGTGTTGCCTACATCGAGCGCCTGCAGGACTGGGTGTCGAGGAACCGCGGGCTCACAGCGGCGATTGTTGCGTTCTTCGGCACAGGTAGCTACATGCTGTGGAGGCAAAACAGATCACACAACCGCAAGAGGAGGGCAAGACGCGCAAGCAACGGAGCGAGGCGGGAGGTCATCGTGATTGCTGGTCCGCCAAACTCGCCCATCACACGGTCGCTGTCGCTAGACCTCGAGCGTCGCGGCTTCATAGTCTACATCGTGTGCTCGAGCATGGACGAGGAGCAGCAGGTCTTGAGTGAGTCGAGAGCAGACGTCAGGCCGCTCCACCTCGATGTCGCAGACACCATGGGCACACAGGAAGCTATGGAGCGCTTCAACACCTTGCTCACAAGGCCGCATGTTGCCTTCCAGGGTGCAAGTCCACACAATCTCAATCTCAGAGGTGTAGTGCTCGTTCCAGATTTGATCTACCCATCAGGGCCGATAGAGACTGTTCATCCAGAATTGTGGTCGGACGCACTGAACGCCAAAGTCCTGAACACGATAGCGGTGACGCAGGCTTTACTGCCGACCATTTGTCAGTTCAAGTCAAGGGTACTCATGCTGACACCGAGCATCGTTGCGTCATTACGACCGCCGTTCCACAGCGTCGAGACTACGATCGTGTCCGCACTCGAGGGTTTCCTTGCAACCTTAAGAGGGGAACTGGGCACCCTGGGCATCGATGTCCTACAATTTCATCTCGGTACGTTTGATTACTCCAATGTTGGTCCGAAACACCACCTCCAAACAAAGGCAGCACCAAACCCGCACGCCTGGCCTGCAACAACGCGGGAGCTGTACGCCAACAATTTTGTAAATCATACACGGATAGGGCAGAACCGAGGGCTGTTCAGCCAGAACAGTCATGGCACTTCCTTGCGTGAACTTCACAACGCCGTATTCGACGCCGTGACCCAGAAACGTCCACGCAAGGTCTGGCGCGTTGGTCGCGGTAGCGTAACTTATGGACTAGTCGCCGACTGGGTCCCCTCAGGTCTGGTAGGTTGGATGATGGGCCTGAGACGAGTTCCGCTCGACGCAGCAGCCAAGCCGAAGTTGGAGGATAGTGTGCAGTCGTGGGAGCGCGTCGAGGCTGTTGCTTGAGAGTCTTAAGAAATTCAATACATAGCTTCGCTCAAGCTACTCAATCAACTCAACTCTTATACCTCAATGCTGGTAATACGAACGATGCTTTTGACGACCTGACTCGTTTTCTCGAAAGATCGCATCTCAGGAGGTCTTGCAGCAGTGCTGGAATACTGTTAGCATACACTAGGGCAAGTTCAAACTCCGCCATTACAGAAGCATGATGCCGGCAAGCGCTTGAAGCAGCCGGAATCATCTTGGCAGTATCCCGAGTACCGACAAAATGCAGATCAGCGTTGAGAAGTCTGGAGCGTGACGCGACTACTCACGACTAATGATTGGTCACGTTACAATTTGCGTGGTGAAGCTTATTTCGGCCGTCTGCAAACGAAAAGGAAAGGTGTCAAAAGAATACGAAGTTTATTGAAAACATGAAGCTAGCAACAAATCCATCAAAGAAGCCAACCAGTCTGGTCGCCGAGTGCGCAAGCGATAGGAAACTCAGCTGCCGCAGCGCTGGCCAGAGGGAACAGTCGTTCGTGAGTTTGATGAGGTGTAGCTGTCGCAAACGCAATAGGACCCGCTGCGTCTCCACTCCCGCAAAGCGCCCAATTGAAGTTTGACGCGCAGTGGGTGCCATCAGACAACGGGTATCGTCCAAAACTGGCAGGCGCCGCTGGGCGAAATTAATCTGGTGAAACGCCATAGCGTGTGGTGGAGCCCGAAGGATGTCTGACTGTCGATGGTGCAAGCTGAACAAGTCGACTGAAGAAGCAAACAGCGTGCTGCAGCTGGAAGGTCAGATCGCTACGTCCTGCCTTCTGGCGTCGTGCGCAATCTGGAGACGCTGATCTCGCGCCAATTGCTGCTATTCGTGGCACTGCATTAGCGGTCGCAGACTGACGGCGCAACGGGCTTCGACGCAGGGCCTGGTCTTGCTGCTACCCGATTCGTTCGTGCCTAGTGCGCAAGGAGGGCTCCCCAGACAAAGCTGGTTTGATGCACATGTGGTCGTCTCTGCCAAGTGATTTCAGGAGGCAAGACTTTGGCCCACGCGACAAAAGTGACTCGCAGTCCTCAGGTAGACTGAGGCCTCGAGTGTCTCTCCTCGCCGTCACCCTCGTGTGTCGACTCCACGCTCCTTCGCTGCTGCCCCCCACCAGAAACACCCATTGCACCCCCGGCCCCTTCCATGTCGATTGATCGACACCTTCTCCAACAAACGACGACACCACCTCTCTGCACCGCCCACTCCCGGCACGGCTCTCCCTGTTCCATCTCCAGACAGCGCAGCGGCGATATTGGCTCCGCTGCCCTAAAACCCACCTCTTGAGACTCCGGCCTCGACAGTCGCACGTTTCACTGCGCGCATGACGACCCAGCGTCACCGCCCGTCCAACTCAATGAGATATCCTTGCGCCTACTGAACACCTCACTGCCGTCCCTTTGCCTCCGCCATGGTGGACCGACCAGAGCGCCCCAATGCCCTCGGGCTGCGTTCCTACTCCCACGAGCCTCCCAGCAACAATGCTAGCGTCGCCAGTCTCGCCAGCGCCAGCATGAGCAACCTCTCTCTCGCCGACCTTCCTAGCCCGCGCGCCGGCGACGCACCGCCTGCACTCTCTCCTCTGGATGCCCTCGCGCTGCAGGGACGACTGCTGGCCAAGCGCTTCGAGCAGGCCGACAAGAGCGGACGCCGTCTCAGCAGACTGGCGCCGCTCACCATCCAGAACGAGTTTGGCAACCGCTCGGGCTACTTCTCCTCGCTGTCGTCGACCGCCGGCTCTCCCAATGACGACCTTGGCCCCATCTCAGCAGGCGGCAACGTCGCGCCGCCTGCCGAGGCCTCTCCTCGCCAGCACGTGTCAGACAAGCACAAGTCGTTCTACCCGCAGATCAGCAACGAGGACTCGCAGTATGCGCAGTCGCTACCCGCGCGCAGTCCTCGCCCTCTGGCCCCAATTGGGGAGGCCAGTCCTGCTGCTTCGTCGCATGGCTACTTTGACATCCCGCGATCGCACTCGCCTGACTTCGTGGAACCTCACATCGGTGTCCGAGAGGCTACGCCCGTCAGCCCTACCGGCCCAGCACCAACTTCTCAATTCTTCTTGAGCCCCCAGAGAAAGCCGTCGTCTGACTCGATGCCTCGTTCCTTCCCTCGTTCCAACTTGCTTCCCCCGAGGAAAGCCAGCAATCATTCTCAACGCTCGCCGAGATTGTCACCAAGCATCAGGTCTGTTCAGGACAGCTCGGACGAGGTTGACGATATGCCACTGAGTGGCTCCTATGATTCTTTGCCGCGCAACAGAGCGTTGTCACCCAGCTCCAGCCTGTCCCGCGCCCAATCCCCCTTCACACCAACCACGACCATGCCTCGCTCTCCTTCTGCCGCCTCGGGCCACTCTCTGAATGGGGACCTTCCTCGTCCAGCGTTCAATTTTTCGAGGCCCATCAGCCGACAGAGTACTCGCCCTTCCATTGACTGTGTCAGGCCGTCGCTTGACATGCCTTCAAGACAGCCTTCAGACGACAGCGTCTACATGCGACCCTCTTGTGACAGCAACCTCAAACGTCAGGACTCCAATACAGACGGCCCTAGCTATGCCAACGAGACAATCCACACCCCTGTCAGCATGGTTAGTGAGGACTTTCGTCGCTCAGGTGACTACTCGAACAACCCAGCGCCATCTTACATTCACTCCACATTTGACCTTCCCCGGGGCAGGAAGCTTGATCGTCGATCAATCGGCATCGATGAGTTTTTCAAGCAGGAGATTACCTGGGACGGATCTAACGGACAGCAAAGGCCTCCTTCGCCGGAGTCACCACCCCATTCATTCGACAAGGAGCGACCACCACAAGCCCCGTCACTCACCTCGAGTAACAGCACTATCCGCGCTGCTACCGCCGGTACCGGTGCAGAGGTCACCGCTCAGCAGCATTGCGATATAGGTATCGAGCTGCACGAGAAGGGTGAACTTCTAAAGTCCACCTACCATCTTCGTTTGGCAGCCCGCGGAGGGCTTCCCGAAGCTATGCTCTGGTATGGTCTTGCCTGCCGCCATGGTTGGGGCATGCGCGAGAACAAAGCAGAAGCCCTGCAGTGGCTGCGTCGCGCTGTCGACTCTGGGCACCTTGAGATCGCAGACGACGAACAAGGACAGTCAACTGACATCAAGAAGAAGAAGCAGCACCGTGCGCAATACGCCGTCGCCATTTACGAGCTCGGAAAATGCTACATGAACGGCTGGGGCGCCGCACAGGACAAAACCCTTGCTCTTCGTTGCTATGAGATCGCCGGCAACTGGGGCGACCCTGATGCTCTGGTTGAAGCGGGCTATTGCTACGCGGAAGGCGTTGGCTGCAGGAAGGACATGAAGAAGGCTGCCAAGTTCTACCGTGCAGCTGAAGCTAAGGGAGTGAGCATGGTCGGTAACAGCTGGTCAGTAACATGCATTTTATTTGTCAACACCATCACTAACATCACGCAGGATCTACAAAGACAAATACAACGACGATGCTACCAGCACCTCCGACTCTCGCTCTGTTCGTTCTGGACGATCGACAAAGAAGGACAATTCTGAGAAGAAGTCCCGCGACAAGAGTCGCACACGTACCATCTTCGGTCGCAAGAAGAGCCACACGGCATCTTCAACCTGAGCTTTGCTCACCTTTGTATATGAGACCCACGACTTGGCTTTTACATACCTGGCGACGGCGTACTCGGATTATCGGCCGCCTGACCGTTTTGCATAAACCGGCACGAACATACGAAAGTTCGCCGTACCTTTGTTGCCTGGCTCTCAACCCTTGTTTTGTTTGCTTATTTGTAAAACCCGATTTCCTTTCGTCTATACCTGTTTGTTTCGATACCTGCCCGGTGCACGGCACCTTTTGCTTCTCGGGCCCAAAATTTTGCTTTCATTTCTGGATACATTGACACCCTTCTCTTCTACCTTAGGCCATACTTCACCACCTTTCCTTTGTTCATAAGCATTTGCACATAGCGGCATGCTTCCACATCTTGAGCGTTGACGACGAGCTGGTTTCCTTTCAGTTGTAATCTAATCCCAGCATTTGATGTGCTGGCTGGAGCGCGCGGGCTGCATGATGCGTCCGCAGCGACTTGTTGTAATTCTGCCGTCAAGGCGGATTTGGAGGACGTTTCTTTCATTGGATCGCTGTGATGCTGGAACGCTCACGGTGCTTTTGTGTACAGAAGATGGCGGAAGCTAGTATCGAATGACACTCGAATACCTCCACCCTTCGTTCCCATTGACGAGTTGTAGATCCCAGTGTCATCTGTGCCCAGCACAAGGCGAGCTCAAGGCGGATTCTCACAATGTCGCGTGTGCGGGAACTGCTGCACTCCGCCGCGCTGGGCGTCCGGATGCATCAGCTGCACCTGCACCCTCATCGGTTGCTCCGCCACCTGGTCGGTCCTCGACCTCGTACATGAAGCCCTCCATTTGACCAAAGCATACCCCTCTATACAGCATAATGGGTTTCCTAGATAATAAATTCATCGCCAGATTCATCAACGGCGGCGCCCCGCCAGCGTCTTACACGCAGCAGATCCGCGACAGGCCCCCGCCGAACTACGAGGCGTATGCGACGCAACGAGGGATCGAGAATAATGGGCTCCAGAAGACGCAAATCTATTTGAATATGCCGACGCAGAGAGAGAGGGAGCAGGAGGAGCAGGAGGAGAGGGAGAGGAGGGAGTAAGTTGATTGCGTTCTCTGAGTCCTGACTGAGGATTGACAGCAGTAGGAAGGATCCGGCAAGCACGGTGAAGAGGCGTGGGGAGAGCAAGATGGATTTTGCAGGAAGGGCGGCGACGTTTGGGGGAATTGGTGGGTAGACAGCTTGCGCGGGTGAGGCGGGGAGTACCTTGGGTATTCTTCTGTTACATCCACTTGCAGGATAGGCCACAGTAGAACAACAGAGGGTCGATGACTGTTGCAAAGTTTCGTTTTTCTAATGCTGTTTGTAGCATGCGCTCCAGGTGCGCTTGACCCATGATATCTAAACCTTTCTACGACTAATCAGAAGCCCCGACCCGATTTCTGCGAGCTGAAAACATTTACAGATGCCACCACTGCTGCTTTTTGGAAGTGACGGTCACTTCTCTCCCGCTATTGCTTCGCCTAATAGCGCGTCGTAGCTCTGCCAGAGCATCCTGCTTCGAGGATGTGGGTGACTGCTCCCCGTCATACTTTACTTCAATGCGCTTAAGCCCTTCCAAGGAGCTAACTGCTCGCACCTGCTCGCAAGTCGAGTCGCTAATGTCCAGTTTGCAATCAGGTTGTTATCCGCGAGCAGTTTTTACGCTGGGTGAACATAGATACTTTGAATCGAGCCCAGTCTGTCCGCTGTATTTAGGTGGACGACGAGCCGCCCAAAGGAGGACGGAAGGCCAGCGAAGGTGGTCGGAGTGAACCTCATCGCGTGAGTCTCGTGCAGTATTTGATGGCAGGTGAAGGCCAGGGTCTTCACAGCGTATTGAACATTTGGCTTCCTTTAAGGTGCGTGTATACTGGAATGTGCTGACCGTGTTCCGAAGACACAGGCGCCCCGGACTGGAACTTCGTTGCTGGCAACGGCATACTCGTGAAACTTGTCGCTCAACGGGAGCCATCCGAAACAAAGTGAACGTGCTCGTCACCTCCAGCAGATTGAGAACCACGCTTGGCCTCATTAAAAACTTTTTCGGTCGGAAAAGTATTAGCAGTGTGCAGGGACAGCCACCTGAGCATGACGCACTGTAAATCAAACACCTTCCCAAGTAACGACATGAGGTGGGAGAACTCGTGGGGAATATCAAACTGCTCAAGTATAAGTAATGAGGATTCGTTATTCCAATGATCGTTCTTGTATGGTGTCAATTCTTTACCCCGACCTGTTTCGACCTCTATACATGCCCATTGGTGTATCCATTGGCATGCCCGTTGGCCTGCGGAACGCTCTCAACTTCTCTTATCTGGAAGTCAAACATCTGGTTTGACTGCACCAGGTTGCGATCTCGCATCTTGTTTGCCGTATCCGTTCCAGCCACTGGCACTCTGTACTCGAAAGACTTGCCAGGTGCAGGCTTTCGTCCATCTGGCAACGGGTGTGGGAACGGCAGGTACTCAGGCAACAGTCCTAGCTGCCTCAGGACTGACCCTTGATCCCAGGATATATGCTCGTGGTAGAGACGATCTCCTCGAACATTGACGACAGCCGAAAACGGTACTTCGACTTTCAAATTTGTGGGCGGTATTCCAGGTACACTACAAAGCGATCAGCCGGGCATTCCGCATTTGAGCATATCGACTTACAGCCAGTCCAACTCTCGATCGTGTGTGAAACTGAAAATGAACTCGTCGATGATTCGATCGATCGCAATTGACCTACTGATCAGCTCCAGGGCTGTATCAGCGGAGTTGTTGAAGATGAAGTTGTGTCGATAGAAATCTGTAAGCGGACCACGCCCCACACCTCCTGTGAGCTGGAGCCAGTCAGTCTTGCGGATCGGCCACAGGGTGAAAATTTTGGCTTACTGTAGGGACATGATTCACATATGGCTCCTGCACCATCGTGCTCATAGTGTGCTCGACGGAGCGATCTGCAAATTCGTAGTAGCAGTGTTCGTCCCATATCACCTCGAGATCGAAGTATGGTCCCTCCATACGAGGCTTGAGATGTGTGAGACTTCGAGTGTGCGACAGTGCCTCTGTTGTGTAGTGAAATGACTTGTGGAAAGGTGTTGCGAACTTATAGGTCTCAACTCCAGGGTAGTGGTACTCAGTCAAAGCGGTCGATCTTGTCGGGTTACTACTCTCCCTCCCTGCTAGATGCTGTAACATTGGCACTTTGGAAGCTGAAATGGCGACTTTGTGTGAAGCATCCGCCCAAACAACGGTCGCCCTGATGCCTGAGACAGCATTGACAGCATCTGCAGCTAAGTTCCACGATGCTGGCTCGTACGCTTGATATAGTCAGCTCAACCATTCGTCCTGTGACCGATCCAGAGTTTGACTCACCAACCAGTCCAATCTTGTCCTTGGGCTCGCATTTCGGATTTGCCCTGAGAGCTTCGATGCTTCGCTTCAGAGTCCCAGCTGCGTCTTTCTCGAGCGCCTGTCGCTGGATTTCGACCACCGTGTAGCCCTCTTCAGCCCATTTGATGAGTAGGGATGGTACACCTTCTACTATGTTGGTGGAATCCTCATTGTCTGCAGCAAGAATGATGAGTGGAGGACCAGTGCCTCTCCGTACAAGGGGTGACAAGACTGATACACCTGCACCGAGCTGCTCGAGCTCCACTGCGGGAAGTGTTGGTGGCGGCTTTGTAATGTCCTGGAACATGGCGGCCAATGTACATCGATACCACAAAAACCGTAAACAAAGCTCAGTGTGATGTCGAGGCCGTGGGTGTGTCGAGCTGAGATTATTTATTGTGATTCTCTACGGCTGCAGCGCACATGTGAGGCATATCGCCACTGCTCCAAAATCCTCCGCTCATAGGCGATTAGATACCCCAGAGTATCCGCTGGCTGATCGAGCGCTGTGTGCGGTGGAACCGTGGAATCCACTCCGCCAACGGCTGATATTTTAGCGCACCCCTCAACGGAGCGACTCCGGTGAGGGCATGAAAGCGTGAATCTCGCGGGGTGACTTCGGTTTGTTGGCGGAAGCTGCACCCTCCAGGCCGTCGGTAACTGCGATAAGCGTAACGCATTTTCCGCACATCGAATCGACGCTGGACACTGCGCGCGGATAGCAAAGGTTGCAACAAAGAAGGATGCAGCGCTCTACCGACGAATCGTGGTGTCGATCTACGCGCCCACGACAAGTAATTCCATGCATGGTGAAGGTGTTGCTTTCTCAAATCGCTCACGAAGACGCTTAACGCCGCTTTCGGTCTACGGCGCGGAACTGTGGTCCAGAAACATAGGACTACCCTTTAATATCACCTGCTGAAGCATACCATACATCTCATCTCCTTGTTTCTCGTTATATCTTCACGATTCCGGCGTTCTTTCAGTGATCTCATTCACGAGTCCGTTTCAAACGCCGACATGACAGACAAGCTCGACTCAGTGCGACCGATGTTCGAGTTGAAAGGTCGGAACTATCTCATCACAGGCGGTGCTCAAGGGATTGGGTTTGCTGCTACAAGAGCTATCTGTGATATGGGAGGCAATGTTGCAGTCCTCGACATACAAGAACGACCCACTGCTGAATTCGAAGAGCTGGCCTCAAAATTCGGTGTTAAGACCTCGTATCATCAAACCGACCTCACCAAGCAAGACAGTCTCAATGCAGGCTTTGAGAAGGCTTTAAAGGCCCTTGGAGGCTCAATCCACGGCTGTGTACCGGCAGCTGGTATCGCTATCGACAAACCCTTCGTCGATCAAACTTGGGATGAGTTCACTCGCATTCAGGAGATCAACGTAAGTTCAACCTTCCTAGCAAACAATCTTGAACTTGCATGATTTACGGTGGCTAGGTACGTGGAGTCTTCTTCATAGTCCAGCTCGTGACCAAACAGATGCTCAAGCAGAACACTCCTGGTAGCATTGTCCTGATTGCTTCTCAATCGTCACATATTGGTCTTCCGGGCTACAGGATGGCAGCGTATAATGCCTCTAAAGGTGGAATTCTAATGCTCTCCAAAGCACTCGCAGTGGAACTTGCCAAGCACGACATTCGAGTCAATAGCATTTCGCCAGGTTTTGTGGATTCTCAGATGACTAGAGATGTTCGCGCATCAAAGAGCAAGCGGGAGGGAGATCAGATGTGGCTAGCACCCCCGCTGCAGAGGCTAAGCACGCAGAACGATCTGACCCCTGCCATCGTGTATCTGCTGAGCGACGCCTCTAGGCATACAACAGCAGCTGACATCCAGATCACAGGAGGTCTGCACGCTGGCACCATCGACGGTGTGATCAGTCCGCCTTAACGTAATCATAGGATAGAAGACAATACGAAATGTCAGAGCTTAGTCGCTGTTGTTTATACTGAGCTTATTCCTAATTCAGCAACTCCAAGCAAGAGAAAGCTACCAAGACTGAGCCTTGGCTCCAGTTAGGGAATACTCGTGTGACCACGCAATGACCCTTCCCAAGGACTAACTTATGCATAACTATCAACACTGTTTCCCTGCTCTTCAAAACGAACCTTCTTGGGCATGCTCACCAGCCAACAATTGAATCCTTGTCATTCGGGCTCTGCAGAGCGTGGATCGAGTTATCACCTACATCGGACACACTGTTGCAGACTATTCGCTTTTCGGAATCAAATGCTGGCATGACTAACCCAGGTTTCACGTGCGGGGCATGATCGCTCTCAAAGACTGATCGTCTGCGTAGCCACCGAGTATTTGAGCCCGGAGCCAGCTCCGCACCCAGACCAGACACGCGTTTTTGTTATCCGCCCACACAGCCACAGACTTAGACCCTCAAGTGTCTCCTACACTGTCTACATTAGGCAAGTCGGGAATCAACCTCACACTATTTGTTATCTAGCCGACATAGATATTGGTACACCATCCGACATCAGATAGCACGAGCTCACTGCTGTACCCCAGATAATGCGTTGCCCATTTTGTACAAGCCATTTTCAATTGGTCGAAGGTTCGGGTAATCCCTCGACTCAAATTAGGGGTTGATACGACAAGAGACTATGCGGAGACAGGTGATTCCGAAATATTTGATGAGCTCTCAGACTGCTTCTCGAGCGACACAAACGATTTCATCACGGCACTTCTCATGGTCATCGAGCCAGATTACTCGACTTGTACTCAACTGCATTACAATTTGGATCTCGGCATGCATGAAGTAATGCCGGAGTCATTTGACCTTGTGGTCGTAGGGTCAGGTAAGCCAACGACAGTCACCACAGATCTTACGAGCCCCGACATGCTGAGTACCATCTAGGATGGTTTGGGCTGGGTTCCGCGCGAGCTTACATTCAGTCGCATCCTGATCACAAGATTGCTGTCTTGGAATCCAACGACACTGTTGGAGGTACATGGTCAGAAGCGCGGCTTTACCCAGGGCTGAAGTCGAACAACATGCTTGGAAGTTATGAGTTTCCCGACTTTCCTATGTCAGAGAAGAAGTATGGCGTCAAGCCTCTTGGTCACATCCCAGGCGCGGTGCTCAATCGCTACCTAACCGACTTCGCAAAGCACTACAGCATCTACGAGCGGATGCAATTCAACTCGACTGTCAGCCTTGTCGAGTCCACAGACTTTGGATGGACACTCACAGTAACCACTGCCGAAGGCGAAAGAAAAGTCAACACATCCAAGCTTATTCTCGCGACAGGATTGACATCGACTCCAAACATGCCGTACTACAATGGAGCGGAGAAGTTCGACAGGCCACTCTTCCATGCCAAGGACTTTTGCCGGCGTGCTGAAGAACTGAAGGGTGTCAGAGATGTGGTGGTTGTCGGCGGCGCGAAATCAGCCTATGATGTTGCTTATGCCATGGTAGATGCAGGCGCCACAGTCGATCTTATCATCCGACCAGATAGCAATGGTCCAGTGTGGATTGCGCCCCGACATGTTACCCCGCTCAAGCAACGTATCGACACTATCCTCAATGTACGGGCGCTGTCGTGGTTCAGTCCGTGCCCGTGGGGCCATGAAGACGGCTACGGGTTTGTGCGCCGGTTCCTCGAGCAGACCTCCCTTGGCAGAGCGCTTGTCAGGGGCTTCTGGAGTCGTAAGTCAGCCTTGTACTTCAGCGCCAGGTCCCTTATTGATAATTTATGCAGTCATGGGCAACGACGTTTTACAACAGAACAAGTACGATGATCACCCTGAGCTTCAGAAGTTGAAACCATGGCACTCGGTTTTTTGGATCGGGAGTGGACTGAGTATCTTGAATTACAGCACCAACTTCTTCGACATGATCCGCGATGGTAAAGTCAAGGTTCACATCGAGAACATCGAACGACTTGCTCCAGGACAGGTTGTGCTCGCGAATGGCAACACTTTACCAGCAGATGCCATGATTTGCTCGACAGGGTGGAAGAAGGAGTCCACAATCAAGTTCGCCGGTCTGGACGAGACGGGGCTTGGCCTGCCGATCGAGGCGAAGGAGCAAGCAAATCTGAGCCTCGAATACGATTCCAAAGTCTTGGATCAGTTCCCTATCCTGAAGAATCAGCCGGTTCTGCGTTCGAAACCCAAGAAAGCTGCCGAGCCACTGCGTTACTACCGCTTCATGGTACCATCAGCGATGATCGAGAAGCGCAACTTTGCTTTCGCAGGCATGATTTCGTCGGTGAGCACTGCCATCTGTGCTAGTACACAAGGCCTGTGGATCACAGCTTTCTTCGACGGAAAGCTTGAGCGGGAGGCCAAATCGCAGGAAGAGATCACAAGAGAGATCATGATGCACACTCAGTGGGGTAAATGGCGGTACCCTTGTGGATATGGAGCCAGTCTGCCGGATTTCGTCTTCGAGGGTATCCCTTATGTCGATATGTTGCTGAAGGATGTGGGGATCAAGAACAAGCGGAAACCAACCTTGCTCCAGGAGCTCATTTCGCCTTACACTCCGAAAGACTACGATGGTGTACTGACGGAGTACAGCCAGAAGAACTGATGTCTCGTACACGAGGATTCTGTGTGGCGTTATTAGCTCGTCTATATCTTTCCAGAAGAGTACGTATTCAACGAATGATGTTACCTACTTCAGACCTCCATTTCTTCCTTTTTTTGCGGGGACATTGTGAGAGATGTGAACACAGACTTGTCACCAGCGAGTCGCCACGAGCGAGCGTTCTGAGGGCTCCTCGAATGAGATACGATATGTTGGATAAGAGTGATCGCGTGTCGAATCAAGGATTGAGCAAAAGCGTTTGTTGAAGACAGTTTTATCATGATTCCATTGCAGACAGTAATTGTCAGCTCAACAGAGTACCAATGTTCTGAGCAGTAGCATCTTCCGCATCAGGCAGCATACCAGCGGGATAATCCATCGCGTATCGTTCCGACTCCCACAGCATGCGCATAATGATATCGTTGTCTCCTATTGATGTGGGGTTGATTGGTTCTATGTCGTTCAGTCCGTCCAAAGGGAGACTGTCAAGCCATTCAGCAGACGAAATGTCCTGCATAGTCATCTCTGGGCTCGGCAGTTGTGTTGCTATGGCCGCTTCAGGCTCATTGGTGACGCTTGCCCCTTCCGGCAAGAAGACACAGTCTACCAACGTACCTCGAGAAGCGCGCTTCTTGCGTTGCGTCCGCTCGTTGTAAACTTTGATAGCCTGATGAAAGCTCGATAAAATCCCGTAATACTGTTCTGCCTGGGGACTGAGATGTTTGAGGTCACCCAAGACATGGAGTGACTTGAGAAAGGCCGTCCGCCGTTCCGAGGTATGCGTTGTGTCTTCCGTGAGCAGTGAAAATCCTAATACAAGCCCTGTTGCAAACACCCAAGCCCTGCAGCAGCCGTCAGCAAACGAACCTTTGCAAGACATGGATGATTCAACTCACTTGAGTATGCACATGTTGCCTAGTAGGTGGCCAGATCTCATGACCTGGTGGCACATATGTGCCATAAATGTAGCTGCCTCGATACAAGCATCAGCCAATTGGTCGATCTTAGATTTTTCGGAAAGGTCTTGGTGCTGAGATGGCTTGGACCCATCCGAAAGCTGAGGTATGATGTGTTGTATGAGGAATTGTCGCGTGGCCAAGATCACACTGAAGTAGTATGCGCCAGAAACATGCATATTTCCAATAATGACCTGTCTGCTGTTGGTACAGCCTTCGTTATCAGAGCTTCGCAATACTGAGGGGAAATTGCGACTCTTTTGTTGCAAGGCCAGGACAAGGCTTTCAGCGGTATCCACGTCGAGTTCATCCTCGGCAGACTTTTTGATAGCAGTATCGAGAACAGCTGTTATCTCGTACGTAGCGCCGAGTGCCAAAGCTCGGTGCACAATATCGGCTGCATTGTCAGATCTGTCGCTGACGTAGCTAGACTGGCCCGGTCGAAGTGATGGAGTGCTACTTGATCGCCCCAGAATGGAGTTGCACACCACGTCAAACACACGTATGCTTTTGGCCGCTCGAAGCCTACGCGTTACAGTCAGACACAATGTAAGCTTTCAAAATAGCTGCACCGGTTCGAAACTTACCTTGCATTTCGAGTTGAAGCGACAGTGTGCTTTTGTTGGGCAGATATGTGCAACCCTAGTATGTCGGCAGATTTGGAAGCAATTCCAAGATACATGAAGGCGGAGTTGCGCCGGCAAGCACCAAACATATAGAATGCCATGAGAAGAAACACTCTGACAAGGTCTAGGCTTGGGCTCTCTAGCATCTGCGCGAAGGCCAGTTTGCGCGCGAAGGCGAACAGCTCCGCAGCCCAGACCACAGCATCTTTTGTGGGCCCGTAGCATTGAGTTCCAATCGCGACCATGAGATACAATGCGGCCGATTCAAGTCCTTCAAGGCTTTGTGAAGTGGAAGAGCTGTCGCGTGCGTTGTTGTGAGATTCTGCATGCAGCATATGACATACTTCTTCCCAGGTATACAAGTCAAGGAGTCCATTTGACTGCGAGAAATTAGTGCTCCTGAAAGATGACTAACCCTTGAAGGAAAAGACATACTGCGTCGAAGAAGTACTGTATGTACGCCTTTTTGTCCTCAACACAGAGCCCATCATATAAGCGGCTTGACCCATTGTCGACAGCATCTGCTTCAAACAGATTTCGACTTTCTTGAGCGTCGGTAAAACCCGAAGGACCTATGTGACGTTCCAGTGTTCTCTGGAGAAATTGCAAGAATGATATAGCTGCTGTGTTGCCAACAAATACTGGTTGCGATGAGCTCAGGGACCTTCCAACGATGTCGTCGATGCTTACCTTTCTCCCCACTGACACTCGACAACATGACAGACGGCTGAGCCATAACTTCTACGGACGAGGCTCGCGTATCCGTGGCGCGTATGCTTTCTTCAGAAATGTGCCCCGGCGTTGTATGGACATACCTCGGCCCTGGGCCATGCACTAAGAGAGTTGTGGGGCCTTGGAAGTCCCATGAATTTGGAGACAGTATGGGCTCATTGGTCCCGCTTCCTTCAAATGCTAGGGGCTCATCCTGTGCTGGAGCCAGCTGCGAAAGTGTAGGCGGGGGTTGTGGCAGTGGATGATGCCGTCGACCAGCAGTGT
Organism: Phoma herbarum; assembly: GCA_001599375.1. NCBI lineage: Eukaryota > Fungi > Ascomycota > Dothideomycetes > Pleosporales > Didymellaceae > Phoma > Phoma herbarum. The sequence continues at coordinate 235,392 of BCGR01000006.1, read as the reverse complement.
AGTGACAGATCCCATCGTATCCTTTCTTTCGACACGGAGAGCAGGGCTGGCTACCATCGCACCGCTTTTTGGACGCCTTGCATTGATCGCATGCCCTGACCACTCGTTGACGGTCCTGTGGCTTCACCGGCCGGCGAGGCATTGCGAGGCTGTAAGCACCCTCAATCCGTCATGTGACCAGGTCAATGCTCGTACAGGATTCGATTTGCAGTGCGACAGCCGCCAAAGAGGGAAAGAGTTCGATTTGGCGAGGAACGGCTAAGGGCGCAGCTGCCGACAAAGGCAATGTTATAGAATCAACATATCTTCGCCTGCTGAGGCCAGCGATAGCTCTCCGTCAATCCCAAAAGGCAAGCAACCATTCCACGTAGGTTAAGCGAATGATAAGCGTGGAGCAACGCGGGGTAGTATCATTTTTGGACGAACGCGATCCGTGGTGCAGAACCCGAAAGATAAACGGAGTGGTCGGGTAGTGCGCCGGACACGACACGAATGTAGGTCGACCCTCGAGCGATGACAACATTTTAGTTAGTCGCCGTTGAGCGCAATGAGGTGGCACGCCAATGACAAGTTGTAAGCTTGGTGACAAAGATGTGGGCACGTGCACGCTGGGCGATGTTGAATTTGAAAGGAACACAAACGCGTCGCGTCATGGAAACACGCAACTACCGCAGCCACTTTTCCACGATAAACACTGCGTTTGAAGCGAGCAGGAGTATTTTCCGCGACAGTCAAAGCATCCTTCTCAGCTTTGTCGCCGATATTCTGCTCATCCGAGATTGGTCGGAACAGTACAAATTGCATGTTCTGTCTGTAACTATGATTCATCGATCTATTTATATGACCTTCGCGCTCGAGTCCTTGTATTCACCAAGCTTGAACAGCCCCTTCGCGTTCTCTCTTCCAATTTTCAGGCGATCTCCGGTGTTCATCTCAGCATTATCGAACCAAGTACATCCATCCTCGAAAGTCTCAAACGGGTAGTCGACCGAGAACAGGATGCGGTCCGCGCTGACTTCGTCCTTGACGAAATTGAGCGTTGTTGTGGAAAAGTGGCCTGATGTTGTGATCCAAAAGTTCTCATTAAAGTACTCGCGGATGGTCTTCTTGCAGTCTAATCCAGGCTTCAGCAGCTTCTTGCGGTCCTCAAACCAGTGATTGATACGCCACATATCGAACGGAATGTGCTCTCCCAGGTGTCCTAGAATTACCTGAGCTTTGGGATGGCGATCGAATACACCGTTTGTTACCATGCCGAGAGCATGGAGACTGACACCAACAGCGAATGACAAAGGAGGGCCAATCAGCCATTGACGGTCCTTCCAAAGTTTCTCAAAGACGATGCCAGTGGGATTGCGCGGATGCAAGTACAACGGGACATCAAGTTCGGTGAGTGTCTTCCAGAAAACATCCCACTCCGGCTGGTCATAGAAGATGTAATCTTCGCCGTCAGCGCCGGCTCTCTGCGTGTCGTTTACCAGTGCGCCCTTGAAGCCGTACTTGGTGACGGTTCGTCGCAGCTCCTTCGCAGCTTCCTTTGGGTCATGCATTGAGAGTGTACTGAATTCACGTATCAGCGTGCGCACGGAGCCAATCAATTCCGCGCGGCAAACTTACGCAAAAGCTCCCAGCCTGTCAGGAAACGGCTTGATCTGTTCAGCGACATAGTCGTTGATCTCAACGGCCAAAGCTTGGGCCTCCTTGGGATCGAAGATGTCCTGGACACCGGGTGCGGTGTACGAAAGAATAGTATAACCGACTCCGTACTGGTCGGCGAACTTGAGTCGAATATCTGTCAAGTCTTGGATCTCTCTTGTGTGCTTCTCCGCATCTGTACTGAACATTCCAGCCCACCATTTGGTCTTCTCTTCCAGTCGAGGTAAGGCAAAAGCCTCTTCGAGGATAATTTTGCCGAGCATCTTGGGTGTGAATCTCGATGCTTGATGCTTTCTGGATACCAAGCTGACAAGACAAGGTATGTTTGCGGGTTTCTGAAGAACGCAAGAGGCTGAAAGTACTAGGGTGTGAGGCCGGAATAACAGGGCAATCGCTTATGTATCATGCTGGCTCGTTGTCACGGCGGTAGGCATCGGCCTTCGCTGCATCAGTCAATTCAGGTGACAAGCTGCGAGGCAAGGTCCGTTTACCGAAAGAGTTCCCCAATTTAACGCGTCTGTTGGAAACCCCGCATGTCTCGCATGAGCGCTGTATCCTAGTGACCCACTTTTCCCGTCCGGGCGGGAAGGGTGCAGCGGTGCATTAGCCGAACAAGCTGTGGGTGTCGCTATGGTACGTTAACCGACCGGGGTGCTCAATCAGCAACATAATGCGACTCGCCGAATGGGGATCATAGCCGCACCAGCACTCACCGACAGCGCAATCCGCCAGCCGCGCTCTTGGACCTCAGCTTATCGAGTAACACATATAGAAATTTCCGCAGGCTATCAGCGGTTGAGTAGTCGAACCCGTGATCGCATCTGATCAGCCCTATACGCCGACTACAGTAGTTCTTCAGAATGCGAAGTTAGCATGATTAGCGAGATGCAAATAAGGGTCCTCGTTAGCCCTTGACACTCAAATACATCTGGTCCATTTTTTCCCTCCAAGAGAGCATTCCCAACACCTGAGAGCCGCTCGTTCCTACCACCTACGACGATCAACCCTGGGATCAATGGGCGAGACTGGCTGGAGGCCACCGAGCGTTGGTGTAATGTGAGGTGGAATCGGCGGATTGGCTGCTGCCATTGCATTGCGCCGAGCAAGCCATGACGTTGCCATCTAAGAACATCGCGATTTTGCCGGGGAAGCTGGAGCCCCAGTCTCATGCGCTACCAATGGTACTCGGTAGTTGCATGGATGGGGCGTTGACGTGCAGGAGTGCGATCCGGTTGTTTTGAAGAGACTCATCAATTCCAGTTGCTTACATGCTAACGTTTTGACCAAAGATGCTAGGAAGTTGAGGCTTGTAAATTATTTCCTCGATGGCGCACTCAAGTACATGGACGAGTACGACATGTACAAGGACATCGACCAAGCCATTGCAGAGCCAAGGGGTCTGCCAAACACAGACAAGTATGTGCGAGGTCTACCGTTTGGGCTTCAACTTTCGGACAGGATCACGGTGAATCAACATACCAAGCTGTGACCTAACAACTACGTGAAGAGATCCAAAGCCTGCCAAAATATTTGCCCACAAATCTCTTCGCTGATTCCATGTCGGCACTGTGCTAGTCCCGGAGTGCACTGATACCGAGCAGACAACATCAGCATACTCTCTGTTCCATCCCCTTCGCTAGTGGGGATCGCTCGTTACTTGGACTGAGCAACTTCTACAAAGCAGGGAATGTAGTGGGGTAACCTCGAGACGAATTACCAGAAGGGGCTCTTACTCATCAATGTTGGTTGCTCCAGTCTCATTCATGAACAAGTATTTACCTTCCGCTTGCGGTTTGGCATCATTGTGAAGAATCTTGTGCAAAGTCCCTTTATTTATGAGATCTGTTCGTTCATGTCGTGCCACGGACTCGGCCATTATTGATTCCCGACGACTCCAGGTCGTCTGCGCACAATCTCTGCCGAATCATGCCGACTATCTCGGCAGTCAATATCCCAAAACCGTCAACGCCTTGTCACAATCGGCAGTAGAACGTTTGAACCAATTGGAGTCGGATCAGCATAGGTTGAAAGTTCCCGGGTCTGTCACGGGCGCCGAATAGGTCCGTGTCGTGCCACAAGAGGCAAATGATTTAGAAGTGACATCATCTTAGATGCTTGCATCAACGACCACCGCGGAGATGCACCCAATTATAGACGCTTCATAGGCGAAGGGATGTTCTTCTATTTTGTTCATGGTCCTGCAGACTCGCATCAATTTCCCAGCCAATAATGAGCCGTCCTTTGGCAGCGACTTTCCAAAACAACACTTTACGGCCTTTACAACCAGCGATTGGAGGTCGAAGGCAACAAGAACCCCCGCCGGAGAGACGGCGCAGGAATATAGCATGTAAGAATTGCCGTATAAAGAAGACTCGAGTGTGTACAAGATGCTGTTGCCTACGCAAATATCATGTGCTGACATTGAGATCTCAAGTGCGATGGCGCGCATCCGGTCTGCGGGCGGTGTCGAAGCCTACAGCTCATGTGTGAGTACGAGATCGGACCTTCCGACAAAAGTCGCAAGGCTGTACTGCAAAGACGACTTGGAGAGCTTGAGAAAGAAAGGAATGACTTGCGCGACCTATTGAATTTGATCCAAACCCAACCGCAGGATGAGGCGACAGAGATTTTTCGTCGTTTGAGAATGAATCGAGACCCTCTCATGACCTTGGAATCAATAAGACAGGCGAGAACGCTACTTCCAAATCCCGATCCTGTGTCGCAGTACCAAGGCTACCCACAGATCGAAACCCTCGATGCAGAGAGTGGGAGATGGAGCCCGTTGAAGCTGCGGGCGAGGCCATGGACGATCGTAGCTGGGGACGGCATTGTTTCGTCGCTCATATCAAAGTTCTTTGCCTGGGATGGAGCGTACATCCTTCCATTCATTGAACGCAGTTGCTTTATTCGCGACATGCAATCTGGAGACTTGGAACGGTCACAGTTCTGCTCCCCTTTTCTCGTCAGTGCAATTTGTACCCTACAAGTAAGTCGGGAAATGGAGAATACGATCATGGTTTTCTCACTGCGCGATTTGAACACCCATCGTGCCGTTGAATTCATCACACAAGCTTTGACCACCTACCTGATCGATCATTTGCTGACCACGGCCTTAGTCTGTAAGTTTTTTCTCCCAGACCCGATGTCCTCTGCATTGCTGAGGTCTCTCCGCCAGCATTATTCAAATGCGGTGAGAAGAATCAATACAGTGACCGGACAGAAGATGCAGGAAGCATTCTTCAACGAAGCCGTCAAACACTACCATCTCGAGAACAACCGAGCTTCGCTACCAACTGCTCAGGGTTTGATAGTTTTGTTCATGGCGAGCGCGTTTCTGAGTCGAGACGGGGCGGCTGCGAGTTATCGCAATCTAGGTTACGACATGATCGACCGTCTGCAAATCGACAACAAGTTCTCAACTACAACAGATGAAGCAGAGATCAAGGCCTATTCCACAGCTTTGTGGGGTATCTACTGCTGCGAGAAGTAAGTGGTTTTATGGTTCTTCAACGGGCAGGGAGCTTACAAGCGCAGTATCGTCGCGAACCTACACAACAAGCGGCCAGAGCGTCAAGCGCCAACACTGCCACGCTTATTCGAAAGGAAAAGTGCAGTGCCCGACAATGATTTCGAGAATGTCGACATATTTGGGCAACCTTTCACAAGCTCCTCATACCGTCCCTCCTTCACACCCGGAGTTCTGAATGCCGCTTGCGACTTGGCTGTCTTGCAACATGCGGTCATAAATCATAACTTTGACGTACGAGAGAACGGTGCAAGTGATAACTTTGGCATGCGTCTTCAGCAGTATCGAACTCTGCAAAAATGGGAGAGCAAAGTCCCACCAGAACTTCGAAATGATATTAACAATACCCCAGGAACGGCTTTCCTGAGGTGAGTCTCCTACTCAAGGCTCCGATCCTTTGACGGTCTGCTCACCGAGTGCTCACAGTGTACAATGCGACATCATCGCACTATTCATATTGCGACCGTTAGACCCTCGAACAGTGTTACCCGGCGAAGGAACAAGCCTGGGCTTGCGCATTATGCACTGTCAGCGCATCATTACACTTGTTGAGAACCATTTTCGCGATCATCTGGCCGGCGATTACTCGACGTTGTTTCTGGCGGGGCTCTTCCATGCCTGTCTTACTCTGATCCCGTCTCTTTCTTCTGCGGTCAGCGCCGAGTTATTCACGCGGGCAGCCATGCTGCTTCATCGCACAGTTGTTGATCTTCCTGGTATGCGGCAAATTCTGCGGGGCGTGCAGGCTGTGGTGTGGGGCATGAGGAAGAGCCTCCCCGAGGGCGCAAGAGCTTCCTTTGAACAAATTGAGCCACCGTCTGACACGGTGGAGGTAAGTCGGGAATGGGGTTTTCCACTGCTGGAATATCTGCAGAGCGATCCTGATGCTGGAGTCAAGGATTTACAAGGCCTTCAGGGAAGACTTGGCGAGATGATCGAGTTGTGGGAGGAAGACCAGGAGCAGCTGTCCGCGAGGATCGGCAGCAACAGACATCTGTGACAGTTTTCGTGAACAACAAACAACAGTCCAGGAAACTTTAAACTCTCGTGATCAACGAGACGAAGCAGAATGATGGCATCATGGTCGACTGGTACTTTGATTGACGTTGGCGTTTTCCGTAGGGACGCATCCCGTGTGAAAGGCGTTTAGCGAAAAGAGAAAGCCCACGCGTAAGCATCATTTCTTCTAGCCGGTCTATCCTGTCTCATCACAACCCATTCTTATCGTAGGGCATTGAACGCCGCCAGCGGAAGGTCTTGTAAATGAACAAGCAATTAATAAACAATGGCGCGCTCCATGAGGTATGCTTGTGGTGAGTGCAGCTCTGCTAAAGTTGAACGCACCCCAGATCTTTCACCATCCACGGAAACGCTGACTCAGAACGAATACATATGATGCGTGATATGGGAGAGACCCAATAACATCATGCTTCGCTTTTTTTTTAACCTGGCACGCGCGCTTTGTCTGCTGCAAGTCTGCCCACGGAAGCCTCTTGGCATTAGCGGTGATCCGGCATTAGTCCTGATACGACCATTGCTGATTGACACTTCTTGTGGACTGTTTTGCGGTGCCAGACAGATAAGTCTGACCTCTTGGAATTCTAGCATCGGCGAAGGATGGCAACTCCAGGTCTACGCTCGCTTCTAGGATTCCTGCTCCCTGGGTTACGCGCTGTTGAAGCGAGCTAAAGCGTGCATGCGGATACCGTGGTTGAAAAGCACCTGAATGTTTGAATTCCAGAAGTCGTGGTGCCCGAGCTTACATCACCCCCGGTCATGGTCCAAGGTGGAGATCGCTGTGTGCTTTGCTTTTCTCAGCTACCCAAACACTGAGGTGTACGCAATGCCATCACTGTCTCGATCAAATGATTAGGTGAATTGGACAGTGCAGCTTCGGTAACGTGATAGATGCATCAACTTGGTGCCCAGAAACGTTTGTAGCCTCGCCAGCTTCACAATGATTCAGGAAAACTATCTTGAACTAAATTCGGCGGGTGTTGTCGTTATTGTAAGCTGCTTGCTTCTTTCGGACGCCCTTCTGCATAGCCACAACTATTGGTTGGAATCACATTAATTGCGCAGCTGAGGAACGAAGCGACGAAGCAAGGACTTTATGTGGACTCTATGGCAGGAGAGCAGGAACTAATTGGCTAACAGACGTACGCACAGTCTAGGTGTAACATCTTAGCATCGCGTAGCTGTAAAGGAAGGGGCAGGTGCGCAGATAACAACTAAGAGCGCAGAAACTAAAGGAGTAAGAGCAGTAAAATAGTAAGAAGTACCTGCAAAGAAGGCTCTTAATTAGTAGTTGCACACAAGAACAAGTACGCTGCTGCTATACTCTCTGGTTATTTGTGCTTCTAAATTAATCTATCTAAGCCTTGAGTGAAGTGCCTCACCTACGCATGGTTTGGGTTGTTTACGCACAAGGCTCGTTATGGCCGTTGCCCGACTCGAATGCTTCGGAATCACTCACGTTATCTGGCTATTCGTACCATGCGTGTTTCCAGCAGTAGTACCTGGATAGCATGAGTAGCGTTAGTTATGGGATCATTCTGATGCTGACCCGTTGTTGACTCCCCAGATGATAGGACACAATCTCCGATCTTTGGGAAGTCATTAGGTAAGCTGACTTGTCCGGAGAGGGGGCTCCCAAGGAACAGAGAACCGAGCCTGAAGGATTTGCATATTGCCTCACAATGTCTATTAGACGCTCGGGGCTCTGACCTACATCTCTTGATCTACTCCCACACTCTGCGCTCCACTCCTCGACGCAAGCGCGCAAGTCACAAAAAAAGCTTTTGCTATTACCATAGTCTCTTGCTCAGTCTCCACCTCTCTCGCTGATTGAAGTCAGCGGAGTCCTCTTCATTGGAGCCTATTTATTATACAGCTGGGTTCTACCCAAACCCATCTCGGGCATCCCTTACAATGCAAAAGCCACAAGGTCAATTTTTGGAGACATTGCGGATTTGCTGGATCATCTGAAGCATATTCAAGCAGTGACGGACTGTATGGAAGGACATATACAATTAGAATGTCAGTGTATTTTGCTGGGACAGATGCTGACACAGAGTGGTATTTGAGGCATGGCTCTCCGATTGTTCAAGTCATCCTCAATTTGTTCCAGAAGCCAGTGGTCGTCATATATGACTTTAGAAAGTCGCAAGATATTCTGATACGTCGAGCCAAAGAGTTTGACAATCCAGACTCGATCAGCGATCTCTTCTACGGTATCGCACCCGAGTACCACACAACTTTGGATTCAAATGACGAACGTTTCAAATCGCAGCGTAAACGGCTTAGAGATCTGATGTCGCCAGACTTTCTCCATGTTGTCGCTGGTCCTCACCTTCACAAAACCTCCATGGAGTTGGCAGTGTGGCAAAAAAAAGATGAGTTATCTGGAACAGAGCATCACCCCTTCCCGATCAGGCCTGACATCAGTCATTCTGCGCTTGAGCTATCTGGGCAGCCCTGTTCGGTACCGACAAGACAGCGACTATAGCTATCACACAGCGGCAGATTGATCTGCTATCTCCTCCGGAGCCAGAGTCCATCAAGACGCATCCGGACGGCGCCCTCGAGTTTCCCGAAGCCGATCGAGCCGCAGCATTCGACGCCATTCTAAGTCTCTTTGACGCATTCGAACGGGTGAGCAACTCTGCGTTCCCTCGAATCTACGGCTGTGGGCTTTTTTCGATCCAGCGAACAAGCACAAACAGCTGATCCTTGATTCCATGGTTTCTGCCATTTCGCAGGCAAAGATCGTTTCGAGCATAGCTAATACACAGACTGTGCCATTGACTGGCGGCCAATCTATAAAGCACATCGAATATCCAAGTTACAGATTTGAAGCTCATGGCGTGATGTCCACTGCTCATCGGAGCGCATGGTCTTTTCACCAAGAATCGAAGTACTGTTAGCAAATGGGCCACTCAGATATTTGGTGTTAAGGAGGCTTACTTAGCTCAATCCTCTGATCTAAGTGAACATATTGGGGCAACCTACGCATTCCAAACAACTTCTGCCGTCCAATAACTTCGAAAGATTCTCAAGGTAAGAGAGAGGTCACCTTGTCTTATTCAGTTTGATACTCGTACCAGTCGACGACTTCGTTAACGAGTCTGATGAAACGACGTTGAGAAAGGTTGGCATTGTCACCTCTAAAGTTGCGCAGAGCGCACTTCCAAAAGAGATATTTTGCGACGAGAAAGGCTCACATAACATACGTATCAGTGCATTCGACTACGAGGATTATCTCTACTCACGCTGGATTCCTGCATAAGGGCAGCTGTATTACGTAGAGCAGTAGTGAAGTGACAGCGTCAAGCCCATCGACATTACGAATGAGATGTGACACAGTCCGCTCAACTGCAGCATCTCGCATAAGCTCATGACTATGGATAGGCCGTCCCAAAGTCCTTTACTAGCTAATACAGAGGTACTCTAGATCCACAGGGACATCAGATAGAGCTTTGTTCTGCATGAAGATGCTCAGCAGTTTCTGTCTTGACTAGCGTTCTGTGACCAATACCCACAGGCGCTCTTGCACCCAAATGCCATTGTAGTTCGTCGACCTCCACGGGTCATCCGGCCGCGCAATAGCCCAGTCAAAGTGACCCATGAACTGCAACTGTGTCAGCGCAATCACTGCGGCACTCTGTATGCTACTTACCTCGAAGATAGTTTTCATAATCTCTAGCCAAGCAATAGACTTGCCCAGGCACTGGTACTTCCCGTACCCAAAGATCATCTCCGTCGTGCGGCGCATCGCAGTCAACTTATTTTTGTTCACTTCGTTCTCTTCCAGCAGCCAGCGCTCGGGCCTGAAGCGATCCGCGTCTTCTCCGAACACGGCTTTGTCGTGATGTACACCCCAGACATTGTAGCTGATGTCGGTACAGCCTGGCAGATAATACTGCTTGCCCTCAACAATGACCCGGTCTCCTCCTTGGGGTACCTTCTTTGGGACAGCGTCTGTCACTGGGGGAAAGATACGTAATCCCTCTCGGACGACGGCTTGCAGGTACACGAGCTCCTTGAGCGTTTTCTCTTGGATGATATTCGGGACGACAGGCGCGACACCAGAACGGACTGCTTCATCAACCTCCGCTTGCAGGCGACGGTAGATACGCGAGTGAGCAGTGAGGTAGAGCATGATTGTCCTGATGGCTGTCGCAGTAGTATCAGATCCTGCTAGGATCTGCAGCAAAGATTCTGAGAAGAGATCTTCTTTCGTTAGCCCGTGATTGATGAACGATGCCAACATGTCCGATCGACCCTCGGTCGACTTCTCTAGTCGTGAGTCGATGAGCCTGCGTGCTACGCTCATCATCTTACCGAAGCCGCTCTTGTCTTTCTCTGAAGGTCCAAGTAGGCGTGCGATGGGTGGCCACTGCATGAACTTGGTCAGACCAAGCGCAGCTGAGATGGCTACTGTAGAGAGACCTTGTTCGCCTGATTTGATGTAGTCGTTCAAATCGGCATCAGCCTCGAGGTCCCCGAATGCTTGTCCAAAGCCAATAGTGCTAATGATATCGAGAGTGAGGTACTGAGCCTTCCGCGCAAGGTCCATTGGCTTGGACGCTGCAGAGGTCGAGATGTACTTGCTGCGGATCAGGTGAAGCAGTTGTTGTAGTCGCCCGTCGATGTCTGATTCCAGCGACAAGTTCTCTTTGCCAGAATAGCCAGCGGCCATCTGCTGTCTGCGCTTGGTGTGCTTCTCTTCATCAAGCTGACTGAACACATGGTCCTTGCCAGCCTCAAATCGAGTCGCGGCATTGAACCAATAAGAACGAGTGTATTGCGAGCGAACGGCGTTCATATGCGCAAGCAGCTCAGGCGATGAAGTGACCAGCTCATTGGGACCAACCCGTGCGATAGGACCATACCTACTAGTGTGAGCACGCCACGTTTCTGTATTGTCACAACGCTAACTTACTTGTCGTTGACTTCTTTGTATCGAAGATGCGATTGCAAACTCAGAATCACGCGAGAATGCCAGAATTCGGACCAGCCGGTACCGAAAGGGCCGTGGAAGTGCCGAAGGCGGTTATATTTACGGTACTTGTCTGTAAGATAAAGAGCAACAAATGCAGTCAGCAGCAGCCAGCGAAGTGCGTACAGCTCTGCCAAAAGTAACATGATGCATCGAATGAGGGCGAAGGGGAGGTCATCGTCCTGAGTTCCCACGTCGTTAGAAAGTTCCTAATTTCAGGGCCTGTCACGCTGTCACGACCTCATTTTGGGTGGGGTGCAATGCTCTCGGCGCAGCCGTTCTTGGTGAAGTTCCCGTGCATCGCCTTCCCGTCCCATAGGTCGTGCGGGGCGGTAGTAGTCGCGGACCCTGCACCTATCAACACCATAGGTTATGGAGACTCACCTGAACGATTACTGCGCCGCATTCTTGCATATTAATCTCACAACTCCACTACTTAATCCTGACCACTTACTGCCTGTCTTGACCCGCTACAACCCCTCTTTGATCTTGCATCATGAGTGACAATCAGGCCACCGTCACTGTCGCTGTCGACGTAAGTTCATGTGATGCCTCAATTCGATACTCAATATGCTGATCGTTCGCAGGAAGACCTGGATTCCACTTACGATGAGACAGACGCGTGAGTGCCATGCATGTGTCCTGACCATACAACAATGGATGCTAAGTATTGCACAGACAGAGCTATGCGACTTCATTGACCTCCAGTGTCGAGAAGTACAAGTGGGAGAATGGGCGGCGTTATCACAGTTACCGTGAAGGAGGTGCGCACCCATAAGCCCCTCATCAGTCGAAGTCTTGGCTGACTGTCGCAGCGTACAATTTCCCAAATGATGGTAAGAAGATTGAGCTTCAGAGATGTATCGATCAGAGCTGACGCCTGTTAGAAAAGGAGCAGGATAGATTGGACATGAGCCATCATATGTGCCTACTACTTCTGGATGACAGATTGCACCTTGCCGAGCTTCCAGAAGATCGGGCGATTCGTGTACTGGACATCGGAACCGGCACAGGAATCTGGGCGATGGATATGGGGGATAAATTTCCGAATGCGACAGTGATAGGTAATGAACTGAGTCCCATACAGCCAAAATGGTGGGTTGAATGCGCCTGATGAGTTGACTAGGCTGAGCGGTGCGGAAGGGTACCCCCAAATGTATCGTTCGAAATCGACGATGTTGAAAGTCCTTGGCCACCTCGAGAACCATTCGACTTCATTCACAGTCGTTATATGCTTGGAAGCATACAAGACTGGCCAAAACTCCTGCGACAATCCTACGAGTAAGTTGCGCCAACAGAAACACTTCTGCAGTGGAGCATGAAGCTGATTGGTCAGGAACCTCGCCCCGGGAGGCTGGATTGAGCTGCAAGACTTCAATACGCTGGCATACAGCGAAGATCGGAGTGCGAAAGACGACAACAAAGTCATTGAGTTCTGTCGAGTATTTAATGCAGCCTGCGGAAAGATCGGGCGGCACGGTTCGCCGGGCCAGCATCTGAAGGGTTGGGTGGAAGAAGCTGGCTTCACCAATGTACACCACGACGTACGAAAGGTTCCGATAGGACCGTGGGCGAGGGACAAGAAGCTGGTCAATACACTCCTCACCTGTTCTGGGAGACAGTGCTGACAGAACGTTAGAAAGAAATTGGCGGTATCTTTCGGGTCAACCTGGAGGAGCTCCTGGAGGCCGCACTCCTTGGCTTGCTGGTCCGAGTCGAGAATTGGAGGCCGGAGGAAGTCCAAGTCTTCATAGCGCAGATCAGAGAAGCTTTGAGAGACAGGTCAGCGCATCTGATGGAAGAATTGTAAGTGACATGAGATGCGTCATTAGTCGAGGCCACGCTGACCCATGAATTAGCCATACAGTGTGGGCGCAAAAGCCCTTAAGCTAGCAAGCTGCTGTGTTACCTTATCAGTATGTAGGAAGCAATTTGCATTTTCGTGTATGTACATGAAATGTCCTGCAATCAAGATTTTCTCCGGCACTCAAATACATTCGTATGCTTCTGACTTTCTTCAAGTCGCCTTCTAACAAAGCTGCTCACCATCCGCTTGTAGCGTTGTCCTATTGCGAGGTCGCAAGACCCCGTAGCCCGGGAATGAGATTGTGAGTCGACGCATAAGCTGCCTGCCCCAAGAGAGCAGTGTCAAATTGGATCGGGACCGGTGGTATTGGCGCGTCGTCTTTCCAGTCCATCGCGGGCCCTTCGAGTAGAACAATGCCGTCTTCCCTCAAGCGTCGCCATCTAGCTTTTCCCTTGTAGTTGCGGTAACACAGAAACGTAACGGCGGCCAGAATCTCTAGTGTGATGTTGCTAGCGACCGTAATGAGGACGATGAGAAGCTCTATCTCGCTGGAAAGGCTGGAGGGAGGCATGTTGATTGACGAAGATTGCAATCTAACGAGGTGGGTCCGAGTGAGGTAGTTGATAGCAATTGTCGACATTGGGGGGTTTGGGGGCGGCGATGGGTAAGGTGCAGTCCAGAGCCTCCGCTCAGGTTGTTATTTGAGCGGTGTCGTTAAAGTGAAAGGCTCAGAATGCATCCACGTCCGTACCAACAAGTCAATAAACCTGTCGGATTCAAGCCCTATTGTACGCTTGCTCAAGCTCCGCATAGAAACCACTCCTCTTTCGGGCTGCGTTTCGCTCCCATCTCAGCTTCTCCTCCCTTCTTCTTCGCTCCTTAGCGCGTTTGTGCACATCGCTCTGCATCTCGATCCACTCTTGCTTTGCGTTGTATTTCCCCTTTTTCTTGTGATTCTCCAGCAATTGCTTGAATAGCTTTGGGATGCCAAGGAAGTAGAAGAGGATGAAGTTGCCGAGTAGGATGCTCGAAATGAGGAAGAAAACAAGTGCGGTCCTCATGTTGCAGCGATTGCCCAGGTGAGTAGCGGAGCTTCAGCAAGGCTCAATCCCAATCGTAAATCAAAGTAGCAGATGTCGCAGCGCGCTTAGTGGTTTTTCAGGGCTCAATTTGATGATCTGCTGCGCGTGGTTGACGAAGGGGATCCGTGATTGCAATTGTCGAACTGAGCGAAAATGACGTCATCCCGCACGAAGGGCATAATATCGCTCTTTCCGCAGGACATTTGCAAGCTTATTTTGCACGAGGCATCCGGAAGACTCCAAAATTTCCCCTTGTTTCTAGACGAGACCCCAACCTGATCCGCGTCTCCACCGTCGTCAAGTTGCACGACCTAACGCTTGCAGTCTCTCTCCTCTCATCTGATGCGTCCGTACACTTCGCTTACTTGCGCCAGCTTGCATTATAGTACGGCTGGTGTCCGTCCACAGGTGTAGTTTTGTGCCATACTTTCCACACCGCCTTCTTGATTCTCTTGTAAACGAGGGCGATTGAGCTCAATACTGCGGAATTCATGAACCGTGATGCTTACTTCTACGCCAACTCGATGCTGCAAGTCTCTCGTAAGGTCCTTAACCATATTCAAAATTTACTCAAGGTGCTCCGCAGGAACAGGTAGCCAGTAAGCTGCCCTGATGCCGAGATGGAAAGCCTTCAGGACCATCCACGAGTCGAATAATCTGACAGATTGGCGGTCGGGGTTGTCGAATATATCTATGTCCCAGAACCAAAGCTTCCTCAAATCAGGGCCGATCGAGTCGTGATACAAGACAGACTCGAGGTTCAGCGACGCGATAGCAGCCTTTTGTGCATCTGGTGAACTCTTGAAGAACCTAATCTCGTCCAGATGTCGGACACTAAAGCAGGTGTCGTGAGTCAACAGCAGGAACTTGGACTCGGAGTGGATCTGCCGGCAGACTTGAAACAGCGCAACCGTAGGCTTTTGTCTGAATTTGCTGCCATCATAATAGCGGTAAAAACGGTACTTGTGAACTTGGAACGTGCGGCTGCTTCTTTCGCAAACAGTGTCCTCGTGGATTCAGTTTCTGAGCTAAGCAGGCAGGCGAAGGAGCGGCGATTGGCGTTGATTGAGCTCGATCCTAGAACTTGGAGTCAGCGCCGGAATCGGGGGTGGGATGAGTGACTTCTTGTCGCTACTCACGTCAAATCTGTGTTATCGGTGTTCTTATTGGAGGCTATGCGGGAGTGCATCATGTCAGGTGTTGTGTCTGCGTCAACAGGGGTGTCGTGCAGGGCGTTGATCAAGAGTCGCTAGGTCAGCAGGCAACCGCAATACCAGTTGCACGATTGAGTGAGCGGCGCACAGAAGCTTTCTTGGCGCAATGGTAGGTGAAGGCGCACCACGTCTGGCAACAAATTGAGCTCTGATATTGCAAACGCATCCGCAATTCGCCCTGACAGCGTCTTCTTAGCTAACACCTCCAGCATTGTACATGCAGCTTCTGCCTAATCATGAGAACCAGCTGTGTAGATCACAGACCGTCGCCCCAAATAGAAATGATCGCGATGCCCTCGATAACCGCAGATCAAACTTCAGAGATTACTGCCTTGGCCTTCTTTTGCGCCATGCGGTCTGTCGAGTCATACTTGGACATCCAGAAGATCCAGACGTACTTCGGTACACACAGGACACTCAGGAAATCGTACTCAGCGACAAGGTTCTCCCTCTTTGTAATGTTTAGATGCCGATTGACAAATCTGTACCTGGGCAGCTTTTTGCGATCAGCGCAAGACTGAGACGCTGGATGTGTTCCTCCTATTGTTTAGAAAGCTTCTTCCAGAATTTGCTGCCGCGAGAGTGGTGTGTAAAGGTGAAGGCGCTGCGCACAAGGGGCGAAAAAGCCGTGTCGTCGTGAATGTCGTGCCAAACGCGAAGGAACGCAAAATGATCCTGATTCTTGAATGACCACAGCCCCTTGCTCCGAATTCTGAACTCATCTTTTGCAACAAGTTACGTATCATCAGGCTCACCGCTGCAGATAGTGCGAGCAATGTGCTCTGAATCCAGTTGAGAATGCTCTCACATGGCTTTCCGGCCAATTGCGACTGCCCTTTCCGGCTCAAGCCTTGCGCTGAAGCTGTTCTCAGCTTGCCGTGCAATCAAGCCTCCATCGATGGTCGGAGGTGTGGGATGTCGATTCCAAGGTATCATTACTCAAAGGTGAGAGTCATTACTCAAAGGTGTCTCGGACGCCACAGTCGTTCTCGATGATGGGGCACGAGACTTAGGTGCAGCCGGGAGGCTAAGATGTTAGGCAAAGAGAGTTGCCAGTCAGTCGCGTAGCGCATCCTCGCTCCTTCCGCTATCGACAGAGCCTATCATTACCTTACCCTCAACACCGATCCGAGATCGGAACGAGCGCGGCCGAGCCCCAAAATCACGTCAAGAAAACCATAGACTTTGAAGTGTGAGATCTCATTACTTCGGGCTAATCATACAACAGCTATTCGTGCAAAAGCAACGCCTTAGGCAGATGGTGTGTGACAAAGGAAAAGTTTGCTGAAGAGCCGACATCGAACCGGGATCAGACCCAGAACTTTTCAACGTGAACGCTGCAAATCATTACTTCTGATCCATCAACCTCGGGTTTGTGCGCCTCCAATGCTGACCTTCCAACCCCCCGATCTTCCGGCCAGAACCAAAGGCTCCATTCCCTCGTGTCGATGGTGTGGTATCATTTTAAGGCGACAGAAATCATCAGCTCATACCGCTCGCGTCCATCAGACGCGACGTCTATTTGCCGCCGAGGAGACCGCCGACAAGAGGGAGGCTGCTTGCGCCACCTCCACTCTTCTTCTTCTTCTTGTCGTCGCCACCGAACAGACCACCAAGGCCAAGACCGCCGAGCAGCTTGTTGATACCAAGGCCACCCAGAAGACCATTGACAAGGCCGCCAAGACCGAGGCCGTTGAGGAGCTTGCCGACCAGGTTGAGAACACCAGTCAACAGAAGACCAACAGCGGCGATGATCTGGAATAGAGGCTCGGTGAGAAGACCCCAGAGAGGGTTCAGCTTCTTCTTGGCGTGGGGCATATCGGAAATCTTCTTCTTCGCGTTGTCGATGGTAGTAACAACAGACGAAGTGAGCTCCTTCAAGCAGTCGGCAAGCTTGTACTCCTCAGGAGTGGCCTCACCAGTTTGCTGGCGGCCTTTAGCCTGAGCAGCAATGCGGCCATCGGGATCAAGACCACGGAGCGAGCCGTTGCACTCGTTCAGGATGCGACTACCCTCCTCGATGAGGGGCTTGACGTTGTTGACCAGCTCGTCCTCGTCGAGCTCGTCGCGAGGCGTGCGGTCGGCCTTCTCGATGTGCTGTAAACATGTCAGTGTTGAACTCAATTAAGAGAAACGAAACATCACGTACCTCGGTGATTTGCTTCATGATAGGCTGGACACGCTCCAGAGTCTGCTGACAGATGGAAGCCATCTTGTTGGCGAGCTCAGAGTCCTCGCGGCGCTGCCTCTCTTCGTCGGTCTCATCCTCAGGAATCTCCTCCTCCTGGATGTTACCGAGCAGAGTAACCTCTCCGACCTTGTTGCCGTCGTTGTCAATGACATAGCCGTTGTCATCAATTTCGAGACCAGCGCAGTGACCAAGGTCACCAGCAGTAAGACGGCCGATGATATCGCCATTCTCGTCGCGCACCTCACCCTCTTTGTTGACACGCATGCCAGACATAGGATTAATGCGACGCTCCTTCTCCTCTGGCTCCCAGCGTTCAGCCTTACCGATGACGTTGCCGTTCTTGTCGTTGATGTCGCCATCTTCGTCCACGTGGTGGCCGACGAGTTTTTTGATATCACCTTCGATGACACGACCGATGATATCACCACTGGCAGTCTGCACAGTGCCGTCCTTGGCAACAATGTTGTTGTCAAAGCCAGCGAACGGTCCCTCAGGTCCGGATTGGGCGCCGGGGGCGAGCTCAGCCTTACCCACGATGTTGCCAGCGTTATCCCAGATCTGGCCCTTGCCATCGACCTTCTTGCCAACCATGGTAGAGGGATCGCCTTCAGAAACGCGTCCAAGGATTTGGCCGGAAGAATCAACAACATTGCCGGCCTTGTTGACAGTGCAGCCAGCAAGCGCGGAAAGGTCAGCCTCCGGAGCCTCCTCTTCCTCGAATGGCTCGGCGTGACCCTTGACGTTGCCATACTTGTCGATAATATCACCGTCTTCGTCGACTGAGTGACCCACAAGCTTCTTCGCATCGCCCTCGGTGATCTGGCCAACACGGTTGCCATCGTTGTCCTCAACATATCCGTCCTTGACAACGCGGAGTCCTTCGAAGCCGGCGAAAGGTCCCTCCTGGCGAGTGACACGCTCATTATCAGGAATCAGCTCACAACGTCCGACGATCTTGCCCGTGTCACCGTGGATGAGGCCCTCGCCATCGGACTTGCGACCAGCAAGCTCCTTCAGATTACCTTCCACGAGCTTACCGACAGGAATACCCTCGCTGTTAACAAGGTACCCCTGCTTGTTCAGGGTGAGGCCGTCGAGTGATGACAAGTCAGCAGGAGCCTCCTCTTCTTCATCCTCAAGAGGCTCGGCGTGACCCTTGACATTGCCGTGTTTGTCGAGAATATCGCCATCCTCATCTACGTGCAGGCCGATTAGGCGCTTAGCGTTGCCCTCAACGACAACGCCAACAACGTTGTCGTCAGCATCAGCGACCTTGCCATCAGCAATGACACGGAGACCCTCAAGACCACCGAAGATACCTTCAGGCTTAGACTCGCGCTCGTCCTCGGGAATCATCTCGCAGCGGCCAACAACCTTTCCGGTGTCGTTGTGAATGAGGCCATCGCCGTCAGACTTACGGCCAGCAAGTTCCTTGAGATTACCTTCGACCAGTCGGCCGATGGGGATACCTTCCTGGTTGACGAGCTTGCCTTGCTTGTTGAGAGTCAGACCCTCGAGGGCAGAGAGATCCTCAGGAACCTCCTCCTCAGGATCCTCCTCCTCGATGGGCTCGGCGTGACCCTTGACATTTCCGAACTTGTCAAGGATATCGCCATCCTCGTCAACTCGGAGTCCGACAAGACGCTTGGCATTGCCTTCAACAACTTCTCCGACGATGTTCTCATCCTCATCGGCCACCTTGCCGTCAGCGACGACACGGAGACCCTCCAGGCCACCGAAGATGCCCTCGGGCTTGGTCTCACGCTCATTCTCAGGAATGAGTTCGCAGCGACCGATGACCTTGCCAGCATCGTTCCAGATCTGGCCATTCTCATCGATTTGACGTCCATTGAGTTCCTTGGCATTGCCCTCAACAAGACGACCGATGGGCACGCCTTCGTCGCCGATGACGTTACCCTGCTTGTTGACGGTCTTACCCTTCAGGATGGAAAGATCCTCGGGCTCGGATTCCTCCTCCTCAGGGGCCTCTTCCTCCTCGTAGCGTTCAGCGTGACCGACGACTGAGCCCTTCTTGTCGAGGATATCACCGTCTTCGTCGACGGCACGACCAATGAGCTTCTTGGCGTCGCCTTCGACGACATGGCCGACGCGGTTGCCGTTCTCGTCCTCGACGTAGCCGTCCTTGACAACAGTAAGACCCTCAAGACCAGCGAAGGGAGCTTCCTCCTCGCCGTCTTCCTGGGGAACGGTCTGAGCACGGCCGATGACCTTGCCCTTGTTGTCCCAGAACTGGCCCTCAGCATCACAAGTGACACCGGCCTTGGAGAGCTTCTTCGCGTCACCCTCAGTGAGCTCGCCGACAATGTTTCCGTTGTCGTCGATGAGCTTGCCGGACTTATTGACGGTGAGTCCGTCGAGGATGGAAAGAGGTGGCAGCTGGTCTTCGCCAGCGTCCTCAGCGTCCTCAGCGGCATCCTCCGCAGCATCCTGAGCATCTTCGGCGGCAGCCTGAGCATCCTCAGCGCCCTCCTCAGCGTCCTCGGCACCTTCTGCGGCATCTTCGGCCTGGTTGACTTGCTGCTCGATCATCTTAGGAAGGGTCTTGACCTTTCCGATGACGTTGCCGTCCTTGTCAAGTACCTCACCCTTCTCATTGATCTTCTTGCCAGCACACTCCTTGATGTCACCCTCGGCAAGCTCGCCGATAGGCTCGCCATCCTCGTCGAGGACCTGGCCCTTCTTGTTGACCTTCAGGCCGTCAAGAACGTCCAGATCAGGAGTGACCTCAACTTCCTCGACCTCGGGTTCAACCTCGCCAAGGCGCTCCTTGAGCTCTTTCTGAGCCTCGAAAGCAGCCTCGCCAGCGACGACCTGGACCTTGCCAATGGGCTTGCCCTCCTTATCGAGGACCTCACCCTGGTCATTGATAGTCTTGCCAGCGCACTCCTTGACCTCGCCTTCGGTGAGCTCACCGATCTCCTCGCCCTCGGCATCGAGAACCTTGCCCTTCTTATTGACCTTGAGGCCGTCCAAGATGCGGATGTCGAGAGCGCCCTTGGCAGAGTCCTTGAGCTTCTCAGCAGCGCCTTCAGCAAGCTCGACGCTGCCGAGGACGTTGCCCTCAGAATCGACGACCTCGCCCTTCTCATTGACGGTGAGACCCTTCAGATCTTTGACATCACCGTCGAAGTCCTCGCCAACATGGCCGACGACCTCGCCATCGTCGTCGAGGACCTCGCCCTCGGAGTTGACCTCGAGACCTTCGAGCGCTTCAACACCAGGAAGCTCGTCCTCAATATCAGCGGCCTTGTCTTCAATCTCATCCTTGGCGCCCTCAGCGGCGTCTTCAGCAGTGTCCTTGACATCGTCCTTGGCATCCTCGGCAGTACCCTTGATGCCATCGACGGCACCTTCGGCACTACCCTCCTCTTCGTCTTCATCCTCCTCGTCCTCATCGTCGTCGACGAGGTCAGCGGCATCGGGGTGGAGCTCGGCACGGGCAATGACATTGCCGTCGTCATCGAGAATCTCTCCGTCCTCGTTGAACTGCTTGCCTTGGATGTCGGCTGGGTCACCCTCAACCAAGTGACCAACGAAGTCACCATCCTCATTTAGAATCTGACCAGTCTTGTCGGCGGTCAGACCCTTCAGGATGCTCAGGGGAGGCATCTTGGGACCAGCGCCATCAGCGCCCTTCTTGAGCTCATCAGGAAGTTGGTCCTCAGGTAGGAGTTCGCAGCGACCGACGAGATCACCATCGTCGTCGAGGATTTCACCGTTGTCGCCGATGGGGTAGCCAGCAAGGTCCTCGGCATCGCCCTCAACGAGGCGGCCGACGGGCTTACCGTCTTTGTTGATGAGACCCTCCTCATCAACCTCAAGACCCTTTAGTATGTTCAGATCGAGACCACCAGTCTGGTCCTCGACAGAGTCCTTGACATCGTCGGCGGTGTCCTGAGCTCCGTCCTTCGCATCCTCAGCAGCATCCTTGGCTTCACCGGTCTTGTCGTCAGCGGTGGCCTTCGCGTCGTCAGCCTTGTCCTGAATATCACCGGCGACATCGCCAGCCTTGTCCTCAACGTCGTCGGTAGCGTCCTCAGCGGTATCTTGACCCTCCTGGGCTGTGTCCTTTGCAGCCTCAGTGGCATCATCAGCAGCGTCGAGGGCAGACTTGTCTTGAGACTGATCGGCAGCATCTTCAACAGCACCCTTAGGATCCTTCGAGGCCTTTCCGGCGAGGTTGGATGCGCGACCTGCCAGACCGCGAGCGCCACTCAATGCGCCCTCACCGGCCTTACTGGCAGTGTCTGTGGCATCGTCCTCGGTGTTGTCCACTGTATCTTCGGCGTCATCGCCGGCCTTTTGTGTGGCGTCATCCTCGGTCTCCTCGGCTTCCTCGTCCTCATCGTCGTCGATGGGTTTGGGTTCGGCCTCGGAGAGCTCGTCTCCCTTTTGAGAAACCTTGCCGGTTGTGTCTTCGGCGGTGTCTTCCGCATCGTCCGCGGTGTCTTCCACCTGCTTCTTGGTGTCTTCAGCTGTATCCTTCGCCTTTTTCTGGGTATCTTTTGCGGTGTCTTCAGCTGCGTCCTTGGTGTCTTCGGCAGTATCCTTCGCCTGCTCAGCGGTGTCCTCAGCGGTGTCTTGTGCCTGGCTCTTTGTGTCCTCGACAGTCGACTGGGCCTTCTCGGACAGATCAGATGTGTCAGGTGCCTGCGATTGCGGCTTGTTCAGCTTAGGAGCTGACTGCTGGGGCTTCCTGCCAAGCTTGGTAGGAGTGCGGGGGGTATCACTCTTTCCTGCGGCGGGGGAAGGCATATTGAATCGTTCGTCAATGGGTAATTCGTAAGTGGATTTTGTTGGGGTTCGTTGACTCGTAGCAGAAACGTTACTGCTGATAGATCGTGAGCGGAGGGAACGGGGGGAATTCCTATTAGGCGTCGGGGGGAACGAGTAATAGGTGTAAGAGTTAGATGAATTTTCTGTCATGTATCATTTGACGAATGGGTCGTCTTTGTAGCTGAAGGAAAGAGCAAGGATATCAAGGCAGGCCTGCATTTATGAGGTCAAATTGGGACAGATGGGCGATTCCTGAGGATGACGTCGACTTCTGGGGCTCCGTGAGGCATGTAGCAGGGGGAGCTCGCGCCACAGTACGGAGAGCTTGGCCAGCAGAACCTGTTTTGGAGCCCACGACCGGAGTGTGTACGACAGGCTGCGACGAACCAGACCTTAGTTGCGTCACTTGCTCCAGCCTTGAGCGGGGCGATGCTCCAGTCTCGCGGAGCAATGATGAGAGAGCTCCACTCAGTGAGGTGACAAGCGCGGGTAGAGCAGCAAACAGGGGTTGGGGAACCGGCGGGAACTGGGATGGAGACCATCGACGATGGCTACCGCAAGCGATGCCAAGTTTGGAGACGCCCTGCCGGCAGTAAGTGGGCTAAAACGCGTCCATGCTGATGTTGACAGGTTTCTTCTGGCAGCATAATGGTCTGGAATGCTTTAGCAACATCTTCAGAACCTCGATGCTAAACAATCTAAACAGACACGGCCTGGAAGGCTGCAGCTCAAGCCGCATCCTCCTTCGACACGTCAAGCGGCTCACCACCGTCAGCTATCTTTTGACACGAAACCTGCTGTTTTCTAGTTGGATGCTCGACGATCCAGGCCCGATCGACGGCATCGTAACAGCCTCTCCACAAAACTACAACGATCGAAAACGTGTATCCCTGAATCTGCTACATCCCGCTCCTATCAGAAGCCTGCAACGACCGGAGGCCGTTGAGAGAGAGCAGGTCTTGCCGTGCAGCTGGCCAAGCAGGTTGTGGCATCCAGCGAGTGATGTAACTCGCCATGACGTAGCGTGTCGGGGAGCACCCCTGCGCGAACCCTGTTCCACTCTCGCTTACGACGCGGCCCCCGCTGCGAATCTGCACCTTCCATGTTCTTGTACGCAGCGCGCGTAAATTGAGTTCAGGATGGGAAAAGAACGGGAAGCCCTGACGACCCTGCGCGCTGGTGGTGATCAGGAACGACTTGAGGTGAAATGCACCCCAGACTTCGTCAGTTGAGAATGGATGAAGTTCCTGCGCAGGCTACCAGCCAACGTTGGATCGTACCGCGGAACCGTTTAGAGCACGCGACGCGACGTTTGGCCCGAAAGCCGTTGAGATCGCGATTTTGGGTCCGCTAAATGCACGCCAGGAGTTTCGTCACATTGACCGTCGACCTGGGAAACGTGCGGTCGGTGCGGTGTGCAACGGGCACGCACGGTGCGTCGATGAAAAGACGAACTGTGGTCTGTGTGCTGGGTACAGCATCGAAGGTGGTACAAAGGTTCTGCGTGGTCGATACACTGGTACTCGAAGAATCGCCCTCATCACAAAGCAGCATGGTATCGGTACCTGCAGCACTCAATTGCTGCACGCCTAACTGGCCATTGTGTCACAAAATGCGTTGTTGACATTGTTGACAGACAATAGTATGTCTCACAGCAGCACAGGTTTGCTTTTACAGCACAAGCGTGAAGCACTGCGTCCTCTGGTATGCGCTGCGTAACTGACCAATTGCGGTCTCCAGATGACGACCCAGCCTCCCAAGATTGAATTGGAAGACCAGACTCGACTGTCAAAGCGTGCGGACATGACAGCGCCTAGTGTACCATGAACAGTGAACCAGACATCTGCGTACCCAAAACCTGATCCAGATGAAACACTTACACTTAGTGTACCATTGTGCCAACATCTCAAGATGAAGAAGCGACACAGCGAAGCGCCAGTACAAAGCTGGTACTTCAAAAAGATGCCTTCAAAAAGTGCAGGTCGCAGCTTTGATGATCGGCCATGACGTCACGTCTCGCTACCTTCAGCCAGCAACATCACCGCAACGGGTGGCGCGCGGACCTGTCTTCCGATCCCTGTTCCTGGGCCAGAATCAGCTTCCTCGATTCGTGCTCGATTCATGCAGCGCGGGCAGACATGCGGAATTTCGCGCCAGACATCAAGATGCGAGTGTTGCTGCAAGGGTCCGCGGAACGGGAGTGAAGATCATACGCTGGCTGCTATGAATCGCGGCAGTATGGAATGCTGCGATAAACAACTGCTCGAAAGGTGACGATTGCAGCGATGCTGTGATGGTGGAAGGCGGTTTTTGAGATGCTCTGTTGCAAGCGATCTGGCCTTCGGTAAAGGCCGCCGACGCATAACGATGGTACTTGACGACTGAGAAATGCGCCTCTATCTTGGCTGTCGTCAATTGAGCAGGCCGTCGTCAGGTATACCTGCAGAGCTTATGCAGGAACGCATTGCAAGACATTCGCTGGACGATGCGCCCAAGCGAATGTTTCGATGTTTTGCAAGCTTATCGAAAGTCTAAAATAAACAATAGAAGCAAATTTGAACGATGCCAGACTGATCAGCAGAGGCCTTCAAGTCGGTGGCGCAATGATCCTGTAGTCTCGACGTCGAGGAGGCATTGTTGCTTTGTGTAGGCTGGACTGGTCATGCACGTTGAGACCTGATCGATGCCTCCACAGAGAACGCGAGTCACCTCGATAAAGACTTGACAATTGTGCCAAAAGCAGACAGCCAATGTGGCTAGTTTGCTGCACGCACGCCTTTTGAAGTATGGCGAAATTTGATGTTTGATTGATGGGCTTGGGCCTCTTCAGAAATCGCAAGGTCATTTTGGGACATCTTGGGCCGACAACAAACACAATAAGAAAATCGTGAACAGCAATACAACATTTTAAGGCCTCAAGAACTACGTCAATCGATTGAGCGGTTGTCAAGGAATGCTGTACAGACAACAGAACCCTTTGTGAATCCCGTTTGGGCTATTCACGGGTATCCAAGTTCACACCAACGCCTCCTGGTGTGCATGATGAGGACAATGATACTAGTCGACAGCCAACAAAGTTGATTTCCACAGGGCATCCAAGTGTCATTAGGAGGAGGTATCATGAACAAAACTCTAACATCATCAGGCAGGCACACCACCAGTCGTCTTCGCCTCAGTGGCACTCTTCGACAAGCTCTCCCTTCTCCCATCTGGCGGAATTCCGCTCTCAACATCCTGCCCAGATCGACTCAACACCTTCTTCCTCTTCTGCTCCTTTGCCTGCTCTCTCTCACGGACCACGGCATCCTCTCTCCCGCCGCCACTGATCTTCTTCCATATCCGGTGCTTCCAACTTCTCTCTTTCCTCTCGGCTTCCTCCTTCTCGGCCTGGTCGGCAAGCAGCTGTCGCTCCCGCTGAGCGCTCTTACTGTTGTCCTTCTGCGCTTCGACTTTCTTCTCGTAGACCTCTGGATGCACGACTTTCGTCTCGGCGTCTTTGACTGCACCGACGCCTTTCTTAACTTTCCGGCGCGTCTTCACGTATACTTCCAATCCGACCAGGACGGCGTAAGATCGCGATATACTCACGCGGCGCATATCAACGCCGTTGTCTTGCATGCTGTGTACGAAAGCGCGGAAATTCTTCGTCGGAGGTCTGTAGTGACCTGATAAAGGAGAGAGGCGTCGCAATTGACCGTCTTTGATGCGGACGAGACCTGCGGCTGATATGCGTGCGCCGTGGAGGAAGGAGGAGTGCTGGAAGGCTCCGGACTGCTTGATGCCAATGTACAATCGAAAAGATGTATCGGCTACCTGCTTTCAGTCAGCATTCAAAGTACTAACAAATCATTCGTTAAAGAACAGCATTCACTGACGTTCCCAGGGCAGTGCTCTTATATTCAGCACCTGAAGCTCCGAAGGAAGCCAATCATCTTCAGTAAAGAGATTGCACGGTTCGACTGCGATCTCAAAATAATAATAAACATTTGACTTACGAAGATCCAGGAATTCGGTTTGACCGAGCTGCGCAAGAGATGATTGAGAATCGTGGCCGCGGACACATGTTTGATCTTCTGGATTCCTTTCGCCCGGTCCAGATCCTCGTTGACATAATGTTCGCCCTCAACGTCGCTATGCTCTCCTGAATCCGTCGAACTCGAGCTGCTGGACGAGATGGAGGACGACGTCGAATGTCTGAAGTTTTTGCTCTGCCCGTCGTGCAGCAGCTGCCCATTCGGTCCGTATGCTGGTGTATCGTCATCGACAGGAACGATGCCATTCACGCTGTCCTTGTATGCGGTGGTCGTAGTGATCCGCTCGCCATTCTTCGCCCAACACAATCGGCCCTCCTTATCAATCTTCACCATGTAATTCAGCCGCTCTTCGCGCGACAGATAGCGGACTTGCTCCTTCTCCAGCCTTTCTCTCGAGACCGTCGGGTGCTCAAAGCTACGACCTTCGCCTTTATCGAGCCAGTAGAAGAAGTTCTCATTCGTCGCGGCCTTCTTCCATTCCTCATGATATGCGCGCAAGTTCGAGCCATACCGATGTTTCTGGTCCACCATCTCGAGGAAGTACTGCAGGTCCATCATCTTGGCCGTCTTGTCGCGCTCAGACTTCTGTTCGCCCTTTTTCTTCTTCTGATTCGTGCGCTCTTCGGGCGAGCGAGAGTCGTCGCTTTCTGAGTGGGAGACGTCCGGCGCATCGTCTGCGCCTGCTCGCCGCGCGATCTCACCGACACGCTTCCAGTTCTGTCGCGCAGCTTGAGAGTTTGCGTGTGCACGTTCTTCGGGGGTCTTCAACTCGTCTCGATTCGGCTGGCTGGCTGCGCGCGATTTGAGGCGCGTTGCGTTGCGCCATTTCGCTAGGACGGTTAGGATGCGCCGACAGCAGAGAGTAGGAGGGCTAACCGTCTCGTACAGCCTATGGCACTGTCAACTTCTGATTCTGGGACAACGGAAAATTTGGAGGCGTACTTCTGCCCAGCGTGCACTAGCATCCAGCCCAATACCCTGGAGTTGTCGACGTTCCCGGTATCCGCGATAGTTGCGCTGGATCAGCTGCGCGGCCTTCTGCTGCTCTTGATCATTGAGTTGATCAGATAAGCTCTGGACAGCTCGATCCGCGGTCGCCGTAGAGGCGTCCTCAACCTCCGCCATTGTCAGCGATGTTGCAACGAAGCGTGGGATACATACGATGTCTGGGCGCGGGGAGATGTGACAGGCGGAACAGTCGGCGGGGCTGGAGCTACGGACCCTGGGCTGCAACCCCTGCTCAACGGTGATTCGGCATGGACGTCACTGTGCGTGCGATACGAATTTCAGGAATTGACGTTAGTAGAGAACCGCGTGTCCAGGGCGTACGGAAAGGGGCACTAAGACGAACGAACCTCAGGAGCGATTTGGGAAAGGCTCTTGTGATTCTGAGCTCTTCCCTCTTGCATACCAAGCTTTGTGCCACGAGACTTGCGCCGGAGGAAGTTCCGAACAGGACCCACTGAAGAACGGGCGCCTCTGGAGGCTGTGCTCGAGCTCGGAGGCTGCAACACCGTTCGAGATCACTTTTCTGTCAGACTCATAAGTATCCAAAGAGGTCAAGCATACGGAGCCAGCAGATCCGCACAAGATGGAAGCTGAACATGCTGCGGTCCAATTGGAACACGTCGCTGCACAGCTGCAGCCGGG
The DNA here is from genome assembly GCA_001599375.1 of Phoma herbarum. Lineage (NCBI taxonomy): Eukaryota > Fungi > Ascomycota > Dothideomycetes > Pleosporales > Didymellaceae > Phoma > Phoma herbarum. The sequence goes on along the minus strand of BCGR01000006.1, from coordinate 207,434 downwards.
CTGACATCTCTCTCTTATCATTTTCCACCTCTCCGGCCATTATTCTCTGCTTAGTGGCCTTCGATTCAGTCGAACGGGCTTCATTTCTGCCGCGAACCTCGTGATTGTTGAGAGTCCGCATCTGAACCCACATACACTGGAAATGGCAAAGGCAAAGCAGCGAAAAGAACATTGTTGCACCGCAGTACTCCATCAGTCTTCCTCCGCGTACCAGCCAAGCTCAGGAACCGCGTCTATGAACTCGTCTTCCGGCAAAGGAATGGCGTCCGCATGAATGATAACTACGGCATGATCAAGCAGCCAGAGAATCTGCTAGCAACCACAGGAGTCTGCCGGCAAATACCTGAAGAGACAAGATTGGTGCCATGTTTGGTCAATACTTTCCTCTTCGACTCCAACTTCATTACCCGGCTCCGCGACCGAGGGGACTACCGGCGTGCAGCTATCACCTCCGTTGAGTCCTCATGGACGCTTCCTTTGAGGTTGTGTAATGGGGTATGGAGCAGCGCTGCTGTGCAGCATAATGACAATTATGTTGGCATGGTGTTGAGGGCCTTGCCACGGCTAGGCACACAAACCTGGCCGTAACACTTGCGGCCGCTTTTCCCATTGAGAGCTTGCCAGGAATAGTAGATGTACATCGCTATTTGGAGCCGTTCAAGAGACCGTTCCCGCAATCGACGACAGGGGTGCGGGTTACGAGCACGACAATATTCGAAGATAGGGTCATTTGATTGCTCCGTGGGTGTCCTCAAGCCGTATCTGCTGGTTTATGTTTGAGGCAGACTTACTCTCAGTGTTTCAAATATGGATCGGCTATCCACGGGTGCTGCGCTTACGCAGCGCTTCGGTAGACTCATCAGGACACGGGCGGCGGATACGTCTGGGGAAGCTGTTATAGAATTGACAGAAAAAATGACGGTTCATGTATATGGAAATGATGACGGGAAGATGTTCGTTTGCAGATTCGTGCCAGGATGATCTACAACATCGAGGTACTTGTTCGACCAGACTGCAGGCATCCCAGGCTCTGCTGATCTCATACATACAGACGCATGGTTATGAATCTCGTTTCGAATTCATTCACATGCTTCTCACGATCGAGTCACGTGGAGTTCCCAGGTGCTGATGAGCTTCTCCACATGTAGGGACGAGGAGCGAAGACAGGCTTCGAGGGCCCGATACGTCGAATACACGCCTCACAGCCTGAGTGTCAGTCGAACTGCTTACAGATGATGACAATAACGAGGAGATCCTAGCATTTGCATTATTCACTTGTTTTGTGAAGACAATGAAGCGTTGGTGAGCGGAGCCGCTGACATCATGACTGCACTGTTCTCGAAACACAGCCCCCAAACCAAAGTGATGAATGTTTCTAGATCTCGACGACTCAGCAAACACTGCGCACAGTGCAGTATGCTCCTCGCTAATTCGCGCACGCATAGTAAAACTGTCCGGCAGCGAGCGACGAAAGGAGCGCCTGCTGTTGCCAGCTAATACTGCAGTAAGATGAGCTCAGCTGCTGATGATCTACGGCCCTGCGAAGATGACCGTAGAGATGATGAGGGCGCCCAACGACATCGCAGGACAGCAAAGCAACTCCGTTCGACCTTTCATGCCAATCAAGCGCTTCTCTGCAACTATCTCGTGCACTTTCCGTGCACAACTACCTGCAGATGTTGCAATTATTTACCGGCGGCATTGGGCTCCACGACGGACATTGCTCTTACTAGACTGCTCTAGAGATTGCACGAATCCAGTGAAAGAACATGGGACCACTTAGATTCGTGCATCGCAGCGCCTGCGGCTGTCCTGAACAACGCTTGCAGATGCCTACTGAATTTCAAGGGAATAGGAGCCGCAAGCAGGCAGGTGCCTGGGTCCACATACATACAGTCAACGGCGATCTTACTTTATGCAGAGCTGGATTCTGGTTGGAGAAGGGAGTCTTTGCTGACTCCCACTAGTATGCTAAGTTTGGACGAATTCTGTGTGGCAGAACTTTGGTCCGCAATGACTGCAAAGTCCAAACAACCACCGCCTACTCCGCCCGCTTAGGGGCCATTGATTCCTTTGCTTGTCAATGCGTCAAGCCCGTCAGACTTTGGAAAGAAGTATGGGCGTTTCAGATGCTATGGGGCCAGAATGAGCCAATAGCAAGCAGTTCGTCTTCGGCCTTACCAAGTCCATCCAATTGACACCGCTCGAATACAGGATACACTGTTACATCACCGCCGTCCAGAAGCTTCAGCCTACGCTCCTAGAAGGCAATGAGGCAGATTGTGCAGTAGAATGCCACGGCACTAATATGCTCAGCCGCGTTCGACGTTGGACGCCTCGAGAATCAGCTATCGTATGAGACTACTCAGAAGCCCGTATTGAAGGGGTGTATAAGAGTTCTGTCACCTGTCTTGGGTAGATTGCACAACAATCACCACTGTTGCAAAGATCATGCGCACTGCAACATTCCTTCCGTTTTTCCACGTCGTTGCAGTCACACATTACATCAATCCCTGGAACGGCTTCAACATTCCCGATGATCTATCCCCGCTCACGTCTATAAGTCGGAGGCAGCAGTCCGAGGAGCCTTGCGGCCAAGTCGCAGAGTCCTTGGCAGCTCAAAACACCGACTAGAGTCCGTCTGTGCCAGCTCAACTCGCTTATGATTGCCTCCAGAGCGTGCCCGTAGATGTGGAGGGCGATGTGCTACAGATTCATCAACTGGAGGAGTACCTGCAATTTCAGTCTACACTCGCCTACCTCAAGACAGGTAGCAAGGGACAGATTGAACCCTACGATATCATCGGACAGTTGGATGTCTTCGCGGAGGAGGTCAGAAATGGCACATTCAACAGCGAATACGACGTTCAGGTGTCTATTCGCAAGCTCCTTGACGGTAGGTGGACACAAAGCATCTCGGGCATCTTTGGATGACTGACATCCAAGTTCTGTAGGCGCTGGCGACTTTCACTTCTTTTACATTGCTGACATCGCACGTGTCTTTCAGTTCCAGCGTTGGTAGGTAGAATTGTCTTTAGATCGTTGGCTTTATTGTCTCTGATGTGCCTTTCCAGGAATGGAGATCTAGTCGCCTTGTCCAGTGATGGAATCGCTTTGCCTGAGCTGTACCTATACACCGATCTGATCAGGGCCGGCAATTCCTCCTCCACAGCCTCACCTGTCATCTCGATCAACGGCAAAAACGCATCCCAATACGTGGAAAAGTACAGCTCGATTGGCAATCCTTACCACGATGTTGATGCACGCTACAACAAGGCGCTGGACAATCCCGCTAGACGCGCCTACAATAATGGATCGGACGCACAGTTCCCAACTGGCTACATCTACGATGGCGCAATCACAACGCTGACATTCGCCAATGGAAGTGTCACCAGCATTCAGAACGTTGCTTTTGTCGGTAGTCAATACGACTTTACGAACGTCACCGATGGGGCTTCATTCTTCGACACTTTTTGTACAGGATCATCGCCGACGCAGATCGACCCTGCACCTGAGCCCACAGAAACCGAGGATCCAACAGAGGTTACAGAACCCACGGCTACTAACACATCTATAGCTTCAGCGTCTCCATCGCCAACGCTTGTAGGCTATCCTGACCCCATCTTCATTGCAGACTCGAAGGTAGCTGCTGGCTACCATCTCGATGGCAACTACAGCGATGTTGCCGTCCTTGTCTTCCCATCCATGGAGACCAAGGCCAACTTCACTGATGATCAGGAAGCATTGAAATCGTTCATCAAGAGCACTGTGCAGCAAGGAAGCAAAAGGCTGGTCATTGACCTTCGCGGTAACGGAGGAGGCACCATCGACTTCGGTTTTGAGGTCTTCAAGCAACTATTCCCTGGCCTTGAGCCTTATGGTGGCGCAAGATATCGAGCGCACGGGGCTTTTCATGACTTCAGCGTAGCTCTCTCTGACCTCGCGGCGAACGGAACGGCTCCTGATGGCCTTCCAAATCTAGAATCCTTCCTGTGGAGCAATATCCTTGACGCTGACAATAAGGCCTACAAGTCCTTTGATGACTACTATGGCCCAGATGTCTTACATAACGATATATTCACTGGTATACGCCGATACAACGTGAGTTGGACAATTGCTTGCCACATCGCCACTAACGAGGGCTAGTTTACAAGAACACCAGGCGGACATACCTCGAATAACAACCTCACAGGCTACGGTGCTGTACCGGCTGGACCTCAGCCCTTTAAATCAGAAGACATCCTCATCATCCAGGATGGCCTTTGCGGTTCCACCTGCGCCATTCTTGCTGAGCTCTTACGCGAGCAAGGTCGGATCCAAACCATTGCCATCGGCGGCCGTCCAGTTCACGGGCCTATGCAAGGCGTTGGCGGTTCGAAGGGCAGCCAGGTGATTCGTTTCCAAAGTCTGCTTGCCTTCGCCAACAGCACGATCAACATCAACGCTGCATTGGACAACGCGCGAACATTCGATGAATCCACAGCAACAGGACGGATCGTGAGAGCTGAGCAAGTCTTCAAGAGGGTAGCACGAGGTGACGCCGAGACGCCATATCTGGGCTCTGTGAACTCATTGAACAACCTGCGCGAAGGCGACGAGACCAACACGCCCTTGGAGTTCGTATATGAAGCCGCCGACTGCAAGTTGTTCTATACCCGTGAGACCTGGTCTGACCCGCGAGCACTATGGAAACGTGTAGTAGATGTGCGATGGAGGGGCGGAAAGTGTGTCGACGGAAGCACTGGTGATTCCACTGCCATCGGGGTGATCGATCAACAAGGCAGGAACACCACCTCACCAGGAGAGAACACCACGCCAATTCAGAGTAACGCTGCTGCTCCTCTGGAGAGGACTATGAGTGGTCTGGCGTTCGTGGTTTCTGCAACGCTCATCATCGCCCTGGTCCTTTGATGCGCAATAGACATCTGCAGAGGCGTAGTAGGGGCCTAACGACAGTCTGAAAAGACATCGACGTAGAGATCATGAACGGAGTTGGCAATCGCTTGTCATTAGCTGGAGGGGTGAGCTAGACAGCCACCCATAATTAGGTTGCGTAATAGTTTCAGGAGGTAGAAGCTGGGTCATAACGAGGCTTCGATGAAGCAATTGTCTTCTTTCGATCTCGCAGAAGTTCCTCCGACGCTCGTCGATTCTTTCTCTCAGACAATTACACAATCGATACGATCCAGCCACTGCAAAGTACAATTTGTATTGGCACATGTGACTAGATCTTGCTTGACTCTTTCGTTGCACTGCAGAACCACGGCACGCGCGGGCGTGCCAACGGTGCGCAAGCTTGGGCGCCGTGGTGGCAAGGCTGCCTGTCTATCCATTCGGCTGTGCACCTTGATGTCGAAGGCCTTGACGCGATCGTTATTTAGGCAGGAGCACAATTTCACCTCGGTTGGCAACGGTTCGGTCGGTGTGCGTGGTGCAGGGAGCAGAGTCTCGCGTCGGTGGCGCTCCGCCCCCGCAAAACAATTTCTGCCAAGATGCAGCGTCTCCATCCCCAAGGGTTCCGCCGCTCAACCAGACTTCATCACCGACGATCTCATCTGAAGTTCATCTCCGCAATGCTTTGCCAGCGACGTTTCGAACGGCTTCATCTCCAGTCCAGTCCCGCGCACCTGGTACCTGCCGCTCGGCCGCATGGCGAGCTATCGAAGAAGTCTTGGTTCTGCAGCGAGTGCTTGCTCCGCGCCTGTCCCTAGCATCCGTAATCTGCGTTGTCTTGGCCCGCGACCTCACGGCTCGTATTAGCTTCCTCCGAAAAGCACCATCCTGCGAAACAATGCTGGCCAAGACGCCGAGTGATAGCGTCAAATGTCGCAAGTCGCTATCATGAGGGTATTGCTGTGGCGAGTGCACAGCATCCGGAAGCTAGAAATTCCACCTGCCTGAAGGGTAAAGTGCAGTGATGATCTTACCTTCTGCATGTGGTGTAGCACGCCAAGCACGCGTGTATGCCCAGCACCGATGGTCGACTTCCAAGACGTTTACCAGCAGATGAACTGGCGGATGAAGATGGAGTGCATAGAGGTTGGATCTAAGCAGCGAGGCGATGCTGTATAAATATGGCGTGCAGCGTCGTGAGACAATCTGCTCATTCTTGCTCAATCCAACTCCACTGCACCTGCCGCCAAGATGAAGTTCTCTCTGGCTTCCCTCGCATTGCCCGTTGCGGCTAACGCTGCGGCGTTCTCTGCTCAAGAGTATGCATCAGGTGCTGTTCACGCTCACCTGATGAAGCTCAAGACTGTACGACTACCTTCACAAGCACCAATGAGCATTCACTTACATTGTACAGGACCAATGGGCACATGATGAGGAGTTGCGCGTAGCTTCCAATGACACCAAGCTCTGGCCGTCATGGAAGAACTACGAGGCCGTCAAGTTCGGCAAGAAGGAGAAGGTTGAGTGTAAGAAGGGTCTGGCCATTGTCGAGCAGGGCAACGCCAATCAAACTTTCCGCTGCAACAACATGGATCTCTATGACTTCGCCAATCACGCCGACATTGGCGGTCCCGAGGGTCGTGGTTCTTCTTCCTGGGGATGGACTGCCAAGAATGGACGCGAGTTTGGTATCATTGGCCAATTCAGTGGTGCTGCCTTCATTGAGATCTCCAAGAAGGGCAAGATCAGCTACCTTGGACGCCTGCCTGCTCAGGACCCCATCGGTTCCAGGTGGCGCGAGATCCGAGTCCTGAACGACTACGTGGTCATCGGATCTGAGGCTGTTGGCCACAACGTCCAGATCTTCGACCTCAACAAGTTGTTGACTCTTGACCCCAAGAGCCCTAAGGTGTTCGACACCCAGAAGGATCTTGTTGGCCTTTTCAGCGACAGCCTCCCAATCGGCCGCACCCACAACGTCGTCATCGACTGGGACAATGAGTACGCCATTGCTGTTGGCGCTCAGCCCCGCAACCAGACCTGCGCTGCTGGTCTGCAGTACATTGACCTCAAGGATCCTACCAAGCCCACCACTCCCGGCTGTGCTAGCCAGGACGGCTACGTTCATGACGCCCAGTGTGTAACCTACAACGGTCCTGACCGCCGTTACCGCGGCCGCAACATTTGCATTGGTTACAACGAGGACACCGTCACCATCTACGACTCAACATCCAAGGATGGCAAGCCCGCCTCCGAGGTTCTCTCCAAGCTTTCCTACCCCGGCGCCTCGTACGTCCACCAGGGCTGGTGGACTGAGCGCAACTGGCACCAGTACATTCTGTTCAACGACGAGCTTGACGAGCAGAACAAGGCCGGCGCTGCCGCCTCTGGCCGCCCCGTTACCCACATCGCTGACCTGTCCGACCTCAAGAACCCCAAGTACACTGGTAACTTCTGGGCCACCGACAAGAAGGGCATCGACCACAATCTATACATCGTTGACGGCCTTGCTTACCAGTCCAACTACGGCAATGGTATCTGGGTTCACGACGTTCGCTCGATCAAGAAGGATCCCACCGGCAAAGGTGTCACTACTGAGGCTTTCTTCGATATCTACCCCGAGGACGACGCTGGCGAGGGTACTGTTGCTTTCGTCGGCACATGGTCGCACTTCCTATTCCCCTCTGGCTACATTCTCGTCAACACGATTGAGCGCGGTGTTTTCATTGTCAAGATCGACAAGGGTCGTGGTGGTGGCAAGGGACCTGGTTTCGGTGGCAAGAGCAAGGGCGGCAAGCGCGATGCTCTGTACTAGATTGCGATGAGCACAAAAGCATATGTTGACCAGCTGAAAAGCTATGAATAATGTCAAATGAGAATGAAATTGAGCACCAAGTATCCCTTTGAATGTGACCCACGGCAAGCCACCCACGCATGCTTGGAATTGACATCATCTTTTAATACTATCAAGCAGATGCAAAGGTCATGTACCAAGGTCTGAACCCCTCAAGTGCCAAATCAGCGCCTGAACTCCTACCAAGTCAACATGCGCCTTTGACAGCCGCTATTCATCGACAAGGACCACTGCATCGAGCTCGTTCCATGGCTTGAGCGCCTTGATAGGGCGGTCAGAGCAGTGATGTCGGACAAGCGCGAGGATAATAACAGGGACATGCTGCTGCAATAGGGTTACAACGTGAAGAAGTGACGATGGTGCGATTGAGCCAGAAGCGCCAAGAGTGCGTCAGAGATCACTGTTGGGGCCCAACTGCAGTGTATGTCAGCATCAAGAAAAGCTGGATAACTTGGCGCGGCTTGGGAAAGGTTTCGAACTGGAAATGTCTTGTACTTTTCGACATGCAAAAATGCTATACTACATCAAAGCCTAAAACGCCAAGCGACCAGAGACCCACATGGTCGTATCATATACATCCTCCCTATTCACCCTTACTCTTCCTCTTCCTCTTCGCTATCCTCTTCCATCCCCTCCGCCGCATCCACCTTGAACGTCGGCGCCTGGTCAACACCAAGGTACGAGTCGGACACCAGGTACAAAGTCAGCTCGTGCTCACCAGGCTTCTCCAATGTAAATTCCAATGTGGTCTCCAACTTCCGCGGGACTGTAACCTTCTTAATCGCCAACAAACTATTCTCCTTCTGCTTGCCCACAACCAACCACCAACTCTCGCTCTTCTCGCTCGGATAGAACGGTGCGTGGACATCGGTCTTGAGCTCGTCATCGTCGTCGATGTTGCGGGTAATCCTGACCTTGAGCTGCGCCGGGGAGTTCGACGCAATACTCTCCGGGTCAAGCAGTTCATGCTCGAGCTCGATATTGGGGTAGTAGTTGTTTGTGAAATTGGCAATGTCTGCGAGCTGTCTCTGGTCGACATCGAGCGCCTTGATGAGCTGTTTGTAGTCTGGGTTCTCATCCTCGTCCATGGCGTTGATGAAGTCATCGACGTCGTTAATGGAGAACTTGTTGGCTGCTTTGATGGTGCTCGCGTCGAAGTGCGGAATCTGTTTGAGTGGAGAGTCTTTCTGCCACATTGCTTGCACGACCATTTGGCTGAGCTCCATGGCGCTCATGGCGTTGAGGTGGGCCTCGGAGGACAGAACGTCGACAGAGGCGCTGAGGATGTTGAGGACCCTGCGGACGACGGTTTCCTGGTCCTTGGCGAGGTCGATGGGGAGCTGCATGCGGGAGAAGTGGGCCTGGAGCAGGACGAACGCCTTGAAGTGCGGAGTCTCGAAGTTGGGCTCGCCCATCTTGTACGGCACTCGGTCATAGATGCGCTGCAGGATGTGGTCTTCGTGGCGCCGGATTTGGATGTCCTCAAATTCGGTGGCCGCGGTGATGATTTCAAGGACGCCCTTCAGGCTGGTGCGCCCGTTGAGCGACATCATCAGTGTCTGCATGGTGATGAAGGAGATGTTGTAGTAGGCGGCGATCATGCAGGGGTTGAGAGGTGTGATGGAGTCCTCGTCTTCGTCGTGCTCGATGAGGTTAGCTTCCGCCAATTCCTTGAGTGTCTGCTCAACAAGCTCCGACAAGTGTGCGCTGAGACCCTCGTGCGAGGTGTCATGGAGGTTGTAGTAACTTGGGTTGGCTAGCAGACGGCGGTAGAAGTATGTGTACGTGGACCAGTCGACAGCCTCCTGAGTAGACTCGATCGTCTTCGCACTGATCTCAGCAACAAATGCATCGTGCAGGTAATCATGCAAGTAGCTCTCGATCGGCAGCGCCTCATTCAAGAATTTCTTGAAATAGTCGCGCTTAACCGCAGGCAGCATGAGGACGCCCTTTGCTGACTTATCCTGTCCGACCCTGCCGGCCTTGCCAAACATCTGGAGGATCTCGCTGATAGGATAGTCCACGTATCGGTGCTCGCGACCCTCGAAGAATTGCGTGCCCTGTACAACAACCAAATGGGCGCTGCTGTCGATCTCCCAGCACGAGTTTCGCGAGACAATCAGAACTTGAATGGCGCCAACCTTAAACAAGTGCTGTACGGCTTTCTTGTCAAATGAGTTGAGCGCCTCGTGGAAGTAGCCGATACCATGGGTCAGCGACTCGGCCAGCGACTGCTCGTTGATCTTCTCGAGAATAGGTTGGATCTCCTCCAGAGCTGTGTTGAGGAAGCGATCGTCATTGTCGTCTGCAACGGCCGCGGCGTACAGATCAGCAGCAGAAGAACGGGTCTGCTTGCGGTTCGGCGCGAACACCATCGCAGGCTTGTCTGGCGACATCTGTGTGATGGCAGTGTATGTCGGCCTGGCCATAGCCATCATCAGCGACGGGAAGTGAGGAATCGTAAAGGTCTGAATCTTCAGCTCAAGAGGCACCGATCGTACTCCAGGGCTGAAGTTGTAGATAGTGTGCTTGGTGGCGCCGATCCACTCTCCAATGTCCCGTGCGTTGGCGAGGGAGACGCTGAGACCGATAATGCGCAGCTTAGACTCAAGCTGGGCAGCCATTGCTTGCATACGAGAGACTACAATCTCGTAAACATGTCCATTGGCTCCACCAAGCATATGCAGCTCATCTGCGATCAAAAGTGCAACAGTCTGGACATTCTTCCTTCGCTGCCATTGGCGTGACAGAGAGTCCCACTGTGACGGGGTAGCGAGGACCAGATCACCTCTCTCGAGAAGTCGGAGATCCGCTGTGGTCTCGCCTGTGAGCTTGACAACATCCTTGCCTCCACCTAGACCAGACAAGCGTGCGTTCCAGTTCTTGTATTGGTTGTCGACGAGCTCTTGGAAGGGGGCGAGGTATATAATGCGGCCCTCGGCCTCGCTGGCCCAGTGTCGCATGATAGCGAACTCAGCGCAGAAGGTCTTGCCAATGCCTGCCGACGCGCCAACGAGAACGTTATCGTCGGTCGTGTACAACGAGTTGAACACTTGTGTTTGCACTCGGTTGAAGCGGCTGATGTCCTGGTACAAAGCCATGTACTCCTTCCTCTTAAGTGCTGAGGCGGGCAAGGGCTGCAAGTCGAGGATTGGCGTATGAGCAGGGAACTTGGCTGGCAGGATCAGCTTCTGGAAAGAGACCGCGAGCTTGGTCTCCGAAGCCATCCATCGATCTGACAAAACAGTGATGAAGTAATTTGGCGGCATCGGCTCATCAATTGGTACTGTCAGTTCGACCAGATGCTCGTTCATCTCGCCCTGAGAGTAGTCTTTGCGAAGGATGAACTGATCGTGGAACAAGATCTGCTCACCATCGCAGTCCTCGACAAGGATCCAGAAAGCCTCGGAAGCGCCATGAAGAGCATCATCCCAGATGAAGTCCGGTCTGATCGCAAGCTCCAGTTTGAGCAATGATCTGGTAATCGGTCGAGGGGTCGCTTCGATCTCGAGACGTGGGAACTTCTCAACAAGCTGGCAAACGACCTTCCCGGCCTTGGGCATGCCCAAAAGCTCACCCATGCTGGGTGGGTCAAGACCAAAGTAGCTCGACCAGTTGACATCAATGCGCTCAGCCTTCTGTATAATGTCTCGCGGGCAAGTGGGGAACTGTCGCAGTGGTGTCATGGTTGGCCACATGCGCTTTTCGGCCATCTTGCACATATCGAGAGCCAGCTTAGCGACCTGCGACCATCCCTTCTTGAGACAGATCTCGAAAATAGCGCGGAGGATACGACCTGCGGATTGTGTAACGTAAACAAGATCGGCCATAAGGGCAAGGCCCTCAAGTTTAAGGCGCGAGATGTAAGCCTGTAGCAGGACGTTGATCTTTGCCTGTGCTTCCTCGACGCCTTCCTTGACGGGAATAGGCACACGCCCAAGTAGTTTGGCAAGCTCGAGCTTCTCGTCCTGGCGAACTGGGATGTACTTGAACTCCTCACTCAAAGCGAAGACCCGGAAAAGCTCAATGGCGGTGATGCCTGGCTGAATGTGTTGGTTGTACGTCATCATCGAGTTGTGGGAGATGTAGTAGTGAGACGCAATCCTTCCAAGCTCGGTGGGTTGTAACGCTCCGGTCTTCCTATCGTACTTGATCAGACTGCACTTCTCGAGGATATGTGCCGCTGCGTGAATTAAATCGACTCGTCTTTGCTCCAGGACTGGGTCGTTCTCGTACTCCGGACCGACGCGGTAGAGCGCTGGAGACCGCAGCATGCGAACGAAGAGATAGGTATAGCCTAGCCAGTCGACACCCTCATCTCGGTTACGGACATTGCCCAAAACAATCTCAGCATTGAGATTGTCAACCAGCTTACTGACGAGTTGCGACTCAATCGGCAGCTGCTGATTCAGAAGAGACAGGTAGTACTGAATCTCAGCCTGAGTCGTAATGATGATACCTTCGCCATAAGTGTCGAATTGCGGACGACCGGCACGACCCAGCATCTGAAGCACGTCTTGCGGGCTGAGCTCAACCCAACTACCCTTCTCAGGCGAGTAGACCTGTGTACCCTTGATGATAACGGTGTGGGCTGGCAAGTTGACACCCCAAGCCAAGGTGGCTGTACAGACGAGCACTTGAATAGAGCCATCGGCGAACAAATCTTCGACTGTCGAACGATCCGCTCGCGACATACCGGCGTGATGGATACCGAAACCGTAAGGCATGAGATCCTTGAGGTCAGCGTTCTGTACGGATTCAGACTCTTCCCTCAAGATTTCTCGGCTAGCAGCATCTGATCTCAGAATCTTGCCTATTGTCTCTTCCTCTAGCGCTTTATCGCGAATATGCTTTGCCGTCTTGGCTGTCTCCTTTCGCGAGTGAACGAAGATAAGCATCTGGTTCCGGTGCTCTCCGACTTGTTCAAGGACCTTAGTATAGCAAACATCGTTCATAGCCTTCAACTGCTTGATGGCCTTCTTGTCTGTGACACCAATGAACTCTTGCTTTAACGGGCAAGGTCGGTATGTGCCGTCGAAATGGAAGAGACCCTTGTCAGGGTCAACGCGCAGGAAACTTGCGACATCCCGGTAGTTCGGCAAGGTGGCACTCAGACCAACGATACGGACAGCGTCACCTGTCTGGTCGTTGCGACGAAGCGTTCTGCTGACGATGCTCTCAACAACTGGACCGCGCTCGTCGTGAAGCAGATGGATTTCGTCGATGCAGATAAGCTTGACAAGGTTGATGTAGCTGGTGTCAGTGGCCTTGCGCGTGATGACATCGTATTTCTCTGGAGTTGTGACGATGATCTGAGTCTCGGCAATTTGCTGCTTTGTCAGTTGACGGTCACCAGTAAGTTCAGAGACCTTGATGCCGTAGGGTTCAAGACGTTTCCCGAAGTTACCGACTTGTTCAGCGACCAGGGCTTTGAGGGGAGCAATAAAGATGATTTTGAAGTCATCAAGCGCGATCTCGCCGGTCTCTGGGTTACGGTGCTTGCCAATCTCTCGAAGCATGGCTAACATAGCAACGTTTGTTTTTCCAGAACCGGTGGGAGCGCAGATGAGCATGTTGCCATCATCGTTGAATGCTGTGGGGTAGCACTTCGTTTGGATGCGATTGAGGGACTTGGAATTTCCGAAACCTACACGTGCCCAATCTGGCAGCTCGGAAGTAGGGATCAATCGCTCGTTCGGATCGCGTTTGGCCTTTGGTGCAGGGACATGAATCTCTTCGTAACCCTTGAATTGCCTTCTTGTCGATCCTTGTGGCAGCTTTACGCTAGGATTGGTCATGAGATGGTTACCCTGGTCGAACACAATGTTCTCGAGGTTCACCAAACGGCTGTTGGGTTGCAATCCACCCACGACGCCATCTGGCTTTGGCGCATCTTCCATATCCACATCGTTCGAATCCAGTTCACTCTTGATCTTGATGCTCATCTGCTTCTTGCCCTGCCCCGCATCTTCTTCTCGGAGACCTGTCTCTCTTGCGCGCAGCTCTCGGAGTATCTGTGACTGACCCGCAGCCTTCATCTCCCGCTCGACAGCTGTCCGCTCGTCGTTGTCTTCAGCGGCACGTCTCCACCGGGTTACCCAGACGACTCTATCTTTGTTCTTGACGAGCTTTCCAACGAGCTCAGGGTGCTCGTAGTCGAAGAGATCCATCAAGTCGTTTTCAATCTCACGCAGGTCCTTCTCCTCGCCATCCTCGCCCACCCCAGCCAAAATCTGCAACGCGTCCCGTGTCTTCTCTTGCTGCGTGTGCGCATCATCATAGACTGCGCCAATTTGCCGTTGTAACCAGTACGCGTCGATCTCGTGTGTGGGGATTAATTCGTCGGTGTCTTTACGATCTGACGAAGCAGCTGTGTCACCCTGAATGATCATTTCTTCTGTGTCTGCGAAGCCTCCGTCCGCCTCGTCCTTGTCGATTCCAATCTGCTCGACAGCAGTTTCCTGCTCGTCTTCCTCGTCCGAGGTGTCGGCGTCGCGGACTTCGAAATTCTGGGCCTCTTCGTCGTCCTCCTCATCGTCGAACACAACGGCAACACCCTGATTGTCGTCATTTTCAGCGCCATCAGCGTCTGCCATTGCCTCGTCGCCATCCTCGTCGTCGTCCTGGGCATCGTAGTCGGTGATCTTCTTGCCCAGATTGACCAGCTCGTTGAACTCTTTCGCGCTCATCGAACTGCCGAGGAGGTCATCCACCTCTTTCTTCTTGTCGAAGTCCTTCATGGTGTCGTCCTTCAGATATTCGAGTACCGCGTCTGCGGCACTTCTGGTGGTCGACACGGGGACATCGCCAAGGGCCTTGCTCACAATCGTCGTTATGAGCTCGAACGTGTTGCGTGTCGCTGGTGTGCGCGGCCGGTATCGCAATCCCTCGATGTTGAAGTCTGCGGCAGCTGTGGCTCCGAAGGCGCTTGTTCCATCGTCCCTCTTCCGCTTGCGCTGCTCGCGTTCGAGCACGTCGCCACCCTCTGTGAGGCTGCCGCGCTCGACACCTAGCCCTTTGGGTTTCTTCGCCTGTGTGGGTGCTCTGTCCTGCGCTGTTCGCCCTCCCATATCCCGAATGTTGATGCGACCAGCAAGCGATTCTGGGTCGCCGGTGTGTTCATCTGGGCGGCGCGAAGTAAAACGACGGTCCGCCTGGAGAACCAGGTTGGACATCGCCGCATACTTGAACTGCGCGAGGTTGTTGGGGTTCTGCGCCATGGTGCCGGTGTTGTCGCGTTTTCTGCGCTGCGGCGCGTCTGAAACGGCGAAGATGGTGCTGTAGCGTGGCGTGCAGCGATAATCGAATTGAATAAACACGTCGAGGATTTTGCTATTATTATGTACACGCAGCACCTAGGAGAAGGACGGTCGTGGGTATAGAGAGTGGATTGCGGGGCGCGCCCTGCGTTGAATGGCAAGTGCGTGCGGCGACGAACTTTTTGATGAAGCTTAGATCGGACCTCAAGGCCCCAATTGCCCGCACGTGATTTCTTGGCGAAACTTGAGGTTTGTGGAAATAGTACCAATGCACATGGATAAAAGAAGAACTTGAGCATTGGACCGGAATTGGGTATCAGCATTAGGAACAAACGACTCGCAGTGCTATAAAAGCATCGAACCCTGGATATCATCGCTGGAAGGACCCTCTATATACTCCCATCACTCAAAATGCGTCTTCGTTCGGACACTCCGTAACATCATGGCCCTCATTCTCACACAATGCGCACCATTTGTCCGGATCCGCTACAGCAGCGCCCTTGGGTGGGACCAGCGAGGAGTTGGACTGGTTGAAAGACGGGATGGGCAGTGGTGTCGTGGGCGCATTGCCGGGCGATTTTGTTGGTGTCAGACCTGCTGGGCGAGCGTGATCTGATGATACGGAGAGGTTCCTCAGCGCCTCGACAACACCGCCTTCCTTGCTGGTGTGAGATGCAGCGTCCTTCTGCGCTGCATCGCCGCCCATAGCGGAGCAGTTGAGGATGTCGTGGCCGCCAGTCTCGCAGATCTCGCACCACAGCACACTATCTGCGGCAGATGAGCGGCCGTCTGACTCCACCATGGGCTCCAAGGTCGTTGGCGGATCGCGGCGGGCTGAGGGTGCGGCACGCCAGCTACCAACAGTGTCCTTGGAGTCTCTTGCAGTTGAACGTGGTTCCTG
The DNA here is from genome assembly GCA_001599375.1 of Phoma herbarum. Taxonomy (NCBI): domain Eukaryota; kingdom Fungi; phylum Ascomycota; class Dothideomycetes; order Pleosporales; family Didymellaceae; genus Phoma; species Phoma herbarum. The sequence continues at coordinate 191,527 of BCGR01000006.1, read as the reverse complement.
CTTCACCGTGTGCTCGGAGATGGCATTGCTAATGACGCTCTCACGCTGCACAGGGCTGCCAATCTGGCTCTTGAGTTTCTCAACCTCGCGCTCGAGCTCTTCTTCTCGGTATGCCTTCCTCTCCACCAGCCCACGCAGCTCCTCCTTCTCGCGCTCAAGGCGCTCTGCCGTGGCTTGCGCAGACTTGAGCTCTTCAGGGTCGACGGCAGAGTTCTGTTGTGACAAGGGCGAGCGACTGTGGTCTTCTGAAACTCCCGAACTCAATGAGTGAATGATCGCTTTGAGGCCTCTGATCTCGTCGTCTCGCTGCTCGATCTCCCTCTGGCCAGCAGGTGGTGGTCCGTCGACCATGTTGTTGGCGCTCTTCAACACCTCTGCGGCCTTTTCCCGCTCCCGTCGTAGCTCAGATCGGCCGCGTTCGACCTCGCCCCTCAGGAACTCGACTTCCCCTCTAGCTTCCGCTTCGCCTCTTCGGGCATCCTCAAGACCCTCTTCTAGCTCTTGCACAAGCTCTTCAAGTTGTTTCAGCTGCATTGCCACAGTCTCAACATCTTCGTTGCGGGAATGCAGCTCCATGAGTTCGGCTTGCAGTTCGTCGACCTTCTTCTCGTAGACTCTCTCCGTCTCTGTGCTCGCCAACTCCAGCGTATCGATCGTGCTGCGGAAGTCTGCTCGATGAGCGTCGAACTCGGCTGTGAGCATGGCAATCTTGTCGTTCCTGTCGCGCAGCATAGCGCGCAGCTCACGCACGTCATTGGACTCGGCAGGCTCCCTCTCAAAACCACCTTCAGGCATGAGACTCTGGATCTCGGCCAGTGTTGCTTCCATATCGGTGAGCGCTGTCGCCTGCTCCTCAAGTTGCTTGTCGCGCTCTTGTATGATCTTATTCAAGCGCTGAACCTCGGCATTTGGAGCAGAGGTCGGCCGGCTGCCCATGCGGCTGGACTTGAAATTCGCCATGGACTCATTGCTGGTGCGTGCTGCCCCGTTTGGTGCGGCCTCGCCATCCTCGTCGATCGTGTCATGCTGACCAAGGCGAGAGTTCGTGTTTCGTGAGTACGGCCTCGAGGGAGGGCCTGGTGTTCGCGGCTTCTGTACCGAAGCAGCTCGCGGAGGCGCAGGACTAGCAAACCTCGGCGGGGCTCCAATCGCGCTCTTCGAGAACTGCGAGGGCGTCACACTGCCGCTGCGGCCAGGGGTAGTTGTGGGCGGGGCCAAGTTCGAAGCTTTGCGCAACGGGGACTCGGGGCGTGGTAAGGAGGGCCGGCGTGGACGAGCGCCGGGGCCGACGGATTGCGAGAACTTGGATTTGGCGATCGACGGTGTGTTTGGGCTGAAGTTGGGCTTCTCGGTGGTGGACAGGCTGAAGTTGTTGTTTGCGTAGGACGGCGTTGTGGGCGTAGGCGGGAAGTCGTCCGACGTGCCTGACGAGCGCTTGAGCGCGCGATGGACAGGCAGGAATATGCCCGAGCCCGGCGTGGTGGTGGTGAAGTACTGCGTGCCGTCGACTGCGCCGTCATTCTTTCCCCGCGACGCAAAGGCCCTGCTCAGCTCGACGCCTGCAAAGACGCCCTTCTTGCCGCGGATGCTGCCCACAAACTTGACCACGCCGTGCATGCCGCCCGGCACGTCCACCAGGTCGCCAATATCGATATCCTGTCCGTCTGCCATGCTGTTGGGGGAGGGCGATGCGCCGCCGGTGAGTGCGCTGAGCGAGGCCTGGCGTGCAATGGAGCTGGAGGAGAAGGAGAGGTTAGGGGACGACTCTGCCGGGCGCAGGTTTGGCCGCAGACGGCGCGGGGTGCTAATGGAGCTACCGAAGCCTGACATCTCTATGGCTTCACTGCGCAACGCCGTTGCCGTTGTACAAGGTTCTGTGTGTCGAGGTTGCCATGTATTTGTTGATGTGCAGGGGTAAGGGAGATGGAGCGGCGGTTGCGGCCCAACCACAGAAGCCATCCATCGCTTGGATCATCCTTGACTTGAGCCACAACCTGCGAGACCATCGTGTTTATTTACAACGAGGGCGTTGTGGACTCCGACGTTATGACTGTATGAACACACGAAAAAGTAACCATATCAAGTATGCAGGGTTCTCGATGTGACGTCCTGACCTCACCACGGCGCTACGATCTGGAGTTGACATGAACTGAGTCTGTGCTTCGAGAGCGGGACGAGTGCCTACCAGGCGTTCGCATCCAAGCAATAGAACGCCTGCTATAACACGAGAGCTAGAAAGGGGGTACCTGTGAAGCTCATCGTCCAGAGTGACAGAGGACGGATTTATTCAAGGCTGGCTGAGTAAACAAGCAGTCAACAACAGCCGCATGCATGGCGTACTTAGCCTCCCACTCTTTGAAGCAGACGTGACGCGTAATCAAACGCGTGCTCACGTGGGGGCCGTGTTGCTTTGCTTTCTCTGTGTGCGACCATAGCTTCTCCTTGAGAAGAGGAAGAATGAGATCCCTTTGAGTTGCTCTTGAGGTCGAGCACGGCAGCCTTGCGTCAGAGTTTCTCTTTACTTTCCATGTCACTCACTGATCGATGAAATCACTATTAAAGCAGATTCTTAGAAATCGTTAGAACGCCGTGCATCCATCGACGCACTACGAGAGACTGATCGGAAGCTCTCTGAATACTTTAGGAATCAAGTCATGCAGCTCAGTGGTTTTCGCAGTTTTGGCTGCATTCGAGCTCGGTCGAGTCGGCATCCAAAGTTCCCCAAACCCCAGGTTTCGAAATGCCTCGGCAATTCTACTCCAGCTTTACCTTCTTTAATGCCACACGCCTCAACATGTCTGCCTCTGACAGCTCCACACAATGGCCGGAAACGTACGACAGCCCATAGACATAGCCTCTCTGGAGCGCTACATTACCGCCAATGTTCCTGAAATCGCCGTCCCCATTGATGTGAAGCAGGTACGTCAATTGCTGAGCACACGACAGCTAGAGCTAATTCATGGCAGTTTGGATACGGGCAGTCAAACCCAACATACCAGCTCACAGACAAGAATGGCAAGAAGTTTGTTATGAGGAAGAAGCCTCCAGGCAAGCTTCTTTCCAAGGCAAGATACTACCTTAAGAGTGGCAGCCGGCGTACTAACGCTTTCAGACGGCGCACAAGGTAGACCGTGAATACCGAATCATCCACGCCCTTGAGAAGACCGATGTCCCAGTGCCTAAAGCCTACGCGCTCTGCCAAGATGAGAGCGTCGTAGGCAGCGACTTCTACATCATGGAGTTCCTCGACGGGCGCATCTTTGAGGACCCCGCAATTCCCGGCGTCACGCCAGAAGAACGGACAAAGATGTACTCCTCCTTGCCCTTCGCTATTTCGTACGTGCTGACACATGCAGGTGGCATTCTGCAATAACAACTCTCGCTAAGTTCCATCGTGTGAAGCCTGAATCCGTCAACCTCTCCACCTACGGCAAACCGAGCGGCTTCTATAACCGGCAAATCGCCACCTTCAACACGATCTCGCTCGCGCAAGCTTCGACAAAAGACATTGAGACGGGCGTCGCCGTCGGCAAAATCCCGCACCAAGACGACATGGTCGCATTCTTCAGCAACCCCTCCACACAGCCCAAAGACCGTGGCACATTCGTGCACGGCGACTACAAGATTGATAACGTAGTCTTCCACAAGACCGAACCACGCGTCATTGGTATTCTAGACTGGGAAATGAGCACGATCGGTCACCCGCTCTCGGATTTAAACAACCTCCTTTCACCCTATCTCACCGCATCCTCCGAGAAAGCAAAGTCTGTAGGCCGCGCACACGCGGGCTTCAAGCCCGGTGCTACCCCCGGGCTGCCGACGCGCGACCAACTGATTGAGTGGTACACCGAGGTTGCAGGCTGGGACCCTCGGCCGGATCTGACCTGGGGCGATGCGTTCGCGACGTACAGGAACACAATTATCATGCAGGGTATTGCGGCGAGGTATGCGGTGCGCCAGGCAAGTAGTGCGCAGGCCAAGGATTACGGGGATATGATGAAGCCGTATGCCGAGGTTGCGTGGGATTTGGTGCAGGAGTATAAGAGGACGCATACTGAGCAGGGACAGGCGAAGTTGTAGGGTTGGTATGGGTGAGGCTGGAGAGGATTGAAGAGGCAACTGTAGTTGCGAATAACGCGGTCAACTGAATGCCTATTGTTCACGCCGTTGTCATATGTTTAAGTCCACTGATGTCGTCTCAACATTGTATTGCAATCGTGCATTCTGACTCGATCATGGCGAGGCAGTATCAAGAGGAAATATTCTTCAGGGTTCCCGGTCTTCTCAAAGCATTCTCAACCCCTCCTACAACTGTGGCACCTCATCCCGATACTGTGCTCCGTCACCCAGAACGAACTTTCTCTGCTCATTGTCAAGCGCAGCCCACACAGTCGACTAGATAGCATCATCTACGATGTTCAACCATTTCGTAAAATTAGGTCGCACCCAATGAACAGCATTGAGGGGAAAGCTGCCGTGCTTGAACGGGAGAAGGCGTGTCTCCCTGCGAATTTGGCGACAAGTGCGGGTAAGAGCGGTGCGATTCCTGAATTCCTGAACAGACCACCACACTGAGTCAGAGTATTTCTTTGGTATTGCGCACTCATATCGCTTTCCAACGAATGACACGTTGACAATGTGGATGGAAATGCCGCTGAAGACGTATTCATAGATCATGTTGCGCAGCTCGGGTGGTATACCGAGCAGGGGTGATGCAGATTGGTCAGAAGCAGGTGGAGCACTGTGAGGGCTTCAGTCAATGATGAGAAGTAACATCCAGATGAGACTTACATCAGATTATTATCGAGAGTTGAGTGTTGGAAGAGGGTCCCACGGTGGTGGAAGGAGGTGAGAGGAGCAGGTTTGACGGGTTTGTCTTCGATAGCGATGGCACGTGGGCATACTTGCCTTCACCCTCACCTTTCGTCGACCTAAGTGGCTCTCAGTTCTGATACGTCACTTCTTGAGGTACGTGCATTTATATGATGAGTATCGTAACTTTACTTATACATCCATTTCAACGTCTGTGACGCAGAAGTGCTTGTTACCGCTGAAAACGTAGAATTAGATCCTATTGCGCGTAGCTCTGGAGGTATATCGAGGAGCGGTCACTTGGGTTAGCCCGTTGCCATGGTGCTAGAAGGCGTCCGTAGGGGGAAGGGTTGGGGACCCGCATACTCACGTCAGTATTGAGGCTCGCGAGTTTGGTGTGGTGTGACGCCCTGGCCGTAACTTTGAGGTTGGTTCAGAGGCGCAGGTGAAGCAGCTTGAGGAAGGAGCAGGAACGTGGGCTCTGGCACATGGCAACGCTCGCCACGAGTTTGGCAGTCGCGCCGCAATGGCTCCCCCACGAGGATTGCCGCTATCGAAACTCATGTCCCGGAGGTACGAAGAGCTCGTTTTCCATGAGGAATAGCGTTGGCGCGTGCATATCTTGGCAACACCTTGAATTTCTAATTTCTATGGGAACTCTACCCAAACAATAAATTAGATAGTAAAATAAACTTATAGGGGCTTCTTAATATGCTGTATTTCTTAATTAGGACAATTAGAGCGACTTTCTGGTGTTGAGGGTGCGTTTTTAGCCTCCGCCGTCATGAAAACAGTTGTCTCCATGGTGCTTGATTATCTGGCGTACAACGTTGGGTATGCCGTCTATCCACTTGTTGATCACCTCTAGGGGTATCTGCTCCCACTCATAGACCCATTGTTTACGGCACTCAGCTGCGCATGTGGACGGTGTGAAGTCCTTTGTCAGGTGACGTCTGATCCATGGCCATGCATGCTCCTCTGCGTTGACGTCGGGACTGTGACCTGGCCAAGGGAGCTTCTCTATGTGAGACACCTCCAGATACTCTGTGGCGATACGTGATTTGTGAGCTGGAGCGCCGTCTTCGAGGAGGATAGGACGTCGGCCCTCCTTCTCTAATTGCTTAAGCCATGGCACGAGGAGAGGCTTGAGGACCTCCTCTCGGTGTCGATATCCGTCGACGCCTCCGCGCGATCGATCACCGCGGGCTAGTTGGTGTTTATTCGTCCATGGGCGCGCGCGACTATTGGCCGCGTTGTCACCTATCTCTCTGAGGGCAGCGCGCGCCTGTGGGACAAGCGCCTCCCTCTGCAGTTTGTTGCGCTGATTTTCCTCTTTAAGGGCAACCTCTGCCTTGTGTTTCTCCTCCTGCGTCTCCTTATTGTAGATATGGCAAGGGCCCTTCGCGTTGTAGGTAAACGCTCCGTAGAACTGTAGGGAGCAATTGTTGCGGATTTTCGGGCGCTTAACGTGAGGGTGATAGACCTCGTCCTCCTTCGCCCACGCACGTAGTATGCCGCGTTGTTCTCCTACTCTAGCAGGTGTTTCGTCAGTGTATACTACTCGTCGAAAATTGAAGCCCTTATTGTCGCCTACTTCGTGCAGGTCTGGGTTGTGATCGAGCGCCCAGTGATGCCGGCAGGCCTTCTGCCCATCGTGGAGCGTTGGTTTACGTCCTGGAGCTCGGCGCCCGTACCCAGCTTCATACATAATATTTTCGAAGCCCGTGATTGTGAGAGGCCTAGGGAGGTCTAGATGGGAGAAATCTCCGTCAGCGATTGCCTGCCAGCTTTGTTTCTCACGGGTCTCCTTGTTCTGGGTGGCAACAGCGATCACCGCCTGTTTCTGGGCCTCTGAAAACACTAAGGTTTCGGTGCCACGTCCTATCTCTGTCTGGTAAACGTATGGATCCCATAGAGGCAGCTGGGCAGCCTCTGCACGTGCCTGTGAGCGGGCCAGAAGCTTGCTGAGGGCTCCCTGGGTCACAGGGAGTTGTTTGGCCAAGGAGTACTGTGATGCACCGGCGATCATGGCTCCCACTGCGTACGCTTTCTCCACTGGTAAAAGCTCACGCCGCAACGTCTTAGGGATATACGGTTTTTCAGGGACTTTCTTGCAGGGCTTTCTGCGCGTCACAGGCATGTCGAATTTTAAAAATCAGGCTTGATTTGGTCGAGTGATACGATCGTGAAGTCAATATGGAGAGGTAAACAATGGTGTTGAGTGGGGTGCGCGGGGCCCAAGCTTTACGCTATTCCTCATGGAAAACGAGCTCCTCGTATTGCCTCGTGGTCAAGATTCTCCTTGGGAGGCTCTGCGGTGTAATACGAGTGCGTCGAAAGGAGCAGGCAGTAGGCTACAGACTTGGTGGTGAAGCGTAAACGGGCTGAGGGAAATGCAACAAAATAGATCTGACGAAAGACTGTGTAACGCAAGAGCAGATAAGATGGATCGTGAGCTGCAATAGTATCAATGTGTCATTCCAGTAGCTTGCTGCTACCCTCACTTTTGTCTACACGAACTTTTGACACCCAGTCCCGCCAACTGAATAAGATCGTGTGATATGGTATCATTGTGCCGTCCTAAGATGGGATATATGTCAACGCAGGTTCGACGTGTTTTGACCTCCTCCGAGCTTATCTTGGGAGGCATACCCATGAAGTATTTCGCCTGAACGCCATGCATGCCGTCTACCAACCAGAACTCTTCTTCTCCGGCCTTCCATCTTCTTTTCGGGTGTTGCTGCTCCTGCGTCGGTCGTTTCTCGATTGCCGCGCGAAGTGTACGCTCTTCTCGTTTCGTTGAATTATCGGCCGACCTTGGGCATATCTATGTTGATGCGGTCGAGGGCTTCGAGCATAACGACTGCGTTTCCGCGGATGACAACCATTCCGATTCGCACCTTTTCACCGCCGGCCTTCTCTTCAAGCGCGTCGTCAAGGACAATGTTCAGATAGACCTACACGAACATTAGCTTAGGACAAGGCTCGGAGACAGAGACCTCAACGTACATCATAGCCACGCAAGATGCCCATCACCTTGCGGCTGCCATTTAATTGAACGAGAACGCGCTTCTCGAGGTACTGTACATTGTTAGATCTTTAACATTCTGCTTGGCCACGGCAGACGCACCTTCTTCAGCTCGGGCTGTGCTTGAGGCATGGCGACGGTTTCGTGTTGGGCGACAGTACTGTAGGGATCGAAGAATGTGCAGAGGTTGGCGTCGAGCTGGTATGGAAGCTTGAGATGACCGCCGTGCACCTTCGCAAGCGGGCGTTTTCGAGATTCTTGGCGTGGAAAGCACGCTAGCGGAGCTCGTGAAGACGGAAGCCTTGAACCTCAACTTTACCTCAGTTCCCTGTCTTGTACCCACACAAACCAATAACACACAATGAAGCGAGCAGGCTCTGGGCGCGTTGCGCGCAAGATCGGTGCCTATGACGACGACTCGGGCGACAGCGCAAACAGCTCGCAGAACGAAGCACCGAAGCCTGGTAAGCTCTCACCTTGTCGCAAACTGTCGGCTCCTCGTTCTGACATCAGTAGGCGCTCCGTGCTAACTCACGGTGTAGTGTCCGTAGTAAAGCGACCAAATTTAGGCAAGAACAAGAAGCGCTCCGCTCTGCGCATATCATTTGGCCCCGGTGAATCAGATGGCAACGATGGCGACGAATCGAGTGATGCTGTTGTCACGCCCAAGAAATCGAATTTGAGCCGGATAGCGCTCGAGAAGAGTGCACAATTGCGCGCAAGGTCACCGCTGGTGCAAGGTGCTAGTGCTTCTGAAGATGAAGGAAGACCCTCGTACAGCAAAGACTACATTGCAGAGTTACGGAGTTCTACACCCACAACACCCAAGGATCTCAAGCCTTCTGCCGAGGAAGAAGACGAAGCACGGGCGCTGGACATTGCCTCCAAGTTCGGGCCCATCGCGACTCTACCTACAGAGACATCGTCCGCAATTCCCACCGCAGCTGAAATTGAAGAAAAGAAAGCGCGACGGAAACGCCTTGCGCAAGAAGAAAAGGCGTATGAAGACGAGGGCGAGCGACCATGGGCATCCGACGATGAAGGGGAGGACGACTTTCGCATGAGGCGTAATGAGATCTCTCTGCGACCGAAAGACAAGTGGGGTGAAACCCGTCTCATAAACGACGATGAGGACATAGCAGAAGGCTTCGATGATTTTGTCGAAGACGGCCGAATATCATTGGGCCGCAAGTCGGAGCGCGAAGCGCAACGGAAACGGCGCGCGGACATGGCCGAGCTTATTAACGACGCTGAAGGCTCGTCTGAATCTGACGACTCAGAAGAAGAGCGTAATACAGCATTCGCAGCTGCACAAGCCCGCGCTGGCCGGTATGGGCAGAAGATTGAGGATGAGGAGGACGGCAGCAGGACACCACCCAAGATTACGCCCTTGCCAGACTTGAACGAGATTCTGGAGGGTCTGCAGATCGAAGTCAGGACGAAACAGCAGCGCAAGGACATGATTCTGAGCAAACTTCAAGAGCTGAAGGATGACAAAGTCAGGATCGAGGAGCGCAAGAAGTTCCTTCAGGAGCAGCTGCAAAAGACGGGCGAGGAGTATGAGAAATTAAGGGTGGAATCGGGTCTACCTGCTTTGCCAGCAAATGGTGATGGGAAATTGATCACAGAGAGGGGACTGGATAGTCTGGGGACGACGCCGCTGGCCGGGAGATCGAGTGAGGACTCGGACTCTTGATTCGAGCAGTTGACAGAGAGGAAATGCCGTGTTGCCATAACATAGCATCTGTCTGGGGGTGGGCGTCATGAGCGTGAAGGTGTTGTTCGAAGAGTGAATTACTTCGCACATGTTAAATAGATGTTAGTAATCGAATCCGAATGCCGAACATCGAAGAAAAGGGAAGTTGGAACTTCAAGTGCTATGATTGGTGCGCGAAACGCCGTACATTGAGATGCTGTATATCCAATGACATTGATTAAATGTCGTAAATCGAAATGCTGGTCTGGGTGGCAGAGTAGATCGAGTCCATGTCTCGTCGGCAGCAGCCAACAAACGCCGCTGTGTAGCCTTCAGAAATGTCGTGATGCTTCAAGTGTCTCGGAGTTCTGCGCTATATACCTCCAGTCTATTCATACCTCGCAGCGTAGACTTGCTGGCAGAATTTTGGCAAAGACGTTTTTGGAGACACGAAGCATAATTCGGTGATGCGTCAAGGTGGATGTGTCCCGAAAGGTTGAACACACCATGCCATACATCGTCGCACTGGAGATTGTGCAGTGTCCATTTCGCCCACGGCTAGTACCTCTAGACTACCACCGTTTCTCCAACATCGCAGAGTCCGACCTCCTTACCCCACTCGTATCCCTCAGCTTCCGCGCCCTTCTTCCACCGCTCGGGCGGTTCCAACACCGGCTCATACGCCGCCGAATATGCCCCGCGTAACGTCCCGTAATGCATCCCGATGCTCTTCTTGCTCCTCACATCCTTGTGTATTGACAACGAGTCCTCGGGGCTCGAATGCTGCCCCGACAGCACTGAGCGCGGCTTGAAGCACCCAATCGGTAGAAGCGCGAGATCAAATGGTCCATATAGCTCGCCGACTTCTTTGAAAGCCGGACACGGCGGGTGCGGCGCGTCGTGGTGCGAGAACTGAGTGTCAGATGTGACGTGACAGTACCCCGTGTCGCCTGCGAAAAAGAGCTTCTTGCCGTTCTCCTGCGGCTCGCGTACAATCCATGAGCACCACAGAGTGCCGTCGAAGTCCCACGGCGTCCGGCCGGAGCGGTGCTGGGCAGGTGTGCAGATGAGGTCCACGGACCCTGCGGCCTCGGTCTGTAATGCAATGCCGTTCCACCAGTCCAGCTCGGTCACTTGGTCGGCTTTGATGCCAACTCCAAGGCCAGTCAACACAGCCTTGACACCTAAGCCGCAAAAAAAGCGCAGTTCGCCGTTCTGTTGGGCATTCAGTCGCTTCAGCGTGTCGGAGTCAAGGTGGTCGTAGTGGTCGTGGCTGATTATGACGGCGTCGATGTCCGGGAGGTCGTCGATGGAACAGGGAGGTGGTGTGAAGCGTACAGGGCCGACCATACCTATGGTTAGATCAGCAAAGCTTCTCGACTACCAGGACGTCTAGCTTACCGTAAGGTCCTACTCTGTTGCTCCATACAGGGTCAATCAAGATACGTGCTCCTCTCACAGCTCCCGCTTGCCTGCTCGTCTCCACCAGAAAGCTAGCATGGCCAATCCATGTTGCCTTTAATCCATCTTGCTTTCCGCCAAAGTCCGGCTTTCGAACCTTCACCAGGCCGACGCGATCAACCGGAATCGGGACAAAGTTCTTAGGCGTGGTGAAGCGCGTGCGCATAGCGCCTACAAAGCCAGAGCTATTGTATGACGGCCATGGATTCTTGAACCCCGTTGGCGGGCTACCAATGTGGTGTGCGGTAGTAAACTTCTCGGGCTGCAGCGGTTGCAGCGCGCTCACTACGGATTTCGGTGGCATGGCGACCCCACCTTGCGTCCAACGCCTAAAAAATGACGGGCTTCTGCGAACGCGGTTCGAGCGGGCATTTTGAAGCTGGTGGTGATGATGTTATGGATGTTGAGGTCGGAGATAGCGGCAGAGCGAGGGCGCCGCGGACGTCGAGTCTGACCGCCGGCCCGTTCACGTCAGGTTCCACAGACTTGGGATGTCTGGAGGCCTTCGCGGCTTTGTCAACATGTAGAGATTACTTCGCTGGACGCGTCTTGCCAACAACGTGTTGGTGTGCACAGCGACGAAGCTCACTTGGCTCTGTCGTGGCTTGCTCCTTGGTACGTCATCCTCGAGGCGCCGATTTCCGCTGTCTGCCTATCGCTTGTCCCACGTTCGCTCTTCTTCCACTTGCACTCCTCAAAGCAGACACCAACCCGCGATGTGGCCATCCAGTCGAAATGTGGCTGACTGTCGCCGTCGAGCCGTTGTCGAAGACATGCATTCTCGGAGACGGCAACTGATCTGTACAAGCATCAGGGCACCGCTTGGGTAGTCTTATCTCGCCCGCATCCAATCAACGTCGCACGTGAGATCGACCATGCACCCTAGCTTTGCTGCAGGTACTCCGGGCGGCGAAGAGCGACGACGGCTCCAGAGCTTCACCAGGGTCTTTTTGCACTCACCTGCCGTATGGGGAAAGGAGCTTCCGACCTGATGTAGACCGTGGAAGAATTTAAGGGCTTCCAGCACCCAGGTTTGTGGGTAGGCTTTTGTACAATTCTTCAATTGATTGTGTCTTTCCTCGGTCATTTTTAAGATGCGCGGCACTATCACAGCAGTTGGAGCAGCTTTGCTTGCCAGCACGGCCAACGCTCAGCTCTACCCTGGCTTGAGCAAGCTGAACCACACATGCCAGCTTCAGAAGCCTCTGCTGTCATGTCCCTCCCAGAACGTCTCTGATGTCGATTCCTGCTGTGTCGAGACTTTCGGCGGATTGGTCCTCTCAACTCAGTTCTGGGATACATACACCGGCCTTGAATCCCAGGGCCAGGTCCTGCCCAAGGATACTTGGTCCCTCCATGGCTTGTGGCCCGACTTCTGCAACGGCTCGTACACGCAATACTGCGACCTCACGCGTCAATACGATCCCATCCCCTCTCCCAACACCACCAATGGCCTCAAGAACGGCACCGTAGTCCCCCCCTACACGGGTCCCAACATCGGCACCTTCCTGGAGCCGTTCGGCCGCTACGACCTCCTCGAGTACATGAACACCTACTGGATCGCGCAGAACCAAGACAACCCGGGCTTCTGGGGCCACGAATTCAGCAAGCACGCAACCTGCTTCAGCACCTTCAACACGCCGTGCTACGGGCCCTTGTACCGCGAGCACGAAGACGTGGTCGACTTCTTTGAGACGGCAATCAAGTACTACCAGCGATTCCCCACACACAAGTGGCTCAAGGCCAAGAAGATTGTGCCGAGCAACAGCACGACGTACTCGTACACGGACTTGAAGGACACGCTGGCCAAGAAGCACGGCGGGATTCCGTTCATCGGCTGCTCAGGCCCGAGGTTCAATGCGACCGAGGCTGGCAGGAACACGACCGACAACGGGTACACGGTGCTGAGCGAGGTGTGGTACTACGAGTATGTCTATGGACGGCCGCAGGAGGGCAACACGGTCCCTGTCGATGCGAGCGCCACGTATCAGACCAACTGTGCGAAGACGAAGGGCGCAATTCACTACTACCAGCGCTCCAACGGGTCGGAGAAGGTGCCTGCTGTGCCTTTCAAGTAGGCAGATGAGCTGCACTGGATACAAGATTAGCGTGAAGAAAAGCATACAGTTACATATCATGCAAATGCGGACACAAGTGATATTCATGTCGAGGCGACTGTATCTGTGGTCTGTGATCCCCCGTCCACAGACGCTGAGTAGGAGATTGTTGATTACATTTCCGTTGCGACAAGGTCGCTATGAGGAAGTACGCATTCGAGGTATGCAGACTGACATCACCTTGCACAAAGGACGGGTGTTGGTTTTGACATGTGTGCGGCATTCGTTCGTAGCACGTTCGGTCCATCTATATGCCTCCGGGCAGTTTCCAGATGCAATCCATGCCCATATCTACTGTTCTGGTCCCGAAGCAGCAGCTGTCGCCGACGTCCTCTTCGCTCCATTGGGTGCGGACTTTGACTTTTTTCTCCAGAAGCCAAGCGTCGTACTCCTGTGGGCGTTTCTGCGCCTCTTCGTGCTTCGTCGATTGATGCGGTGATGTCTGCCGTGTCACGAAGTAGCCGAGTGCTTCTGCGGTTCTCATACGGGCCTCGACCTGCTCTGCCGCGTAGGGATCAACCTTCTCTTCAATAATCTTCTCTTTCTCAACGGTAGTATCATCCCATCCCGCCGTCTCCCCACCACCTTTCTCTTCAAAACTCAAACTCGCCCCGAAAACGCTCGACATCCATGCCAGGCCCCACGACATCAGCTAGGTCGCGCCGCCCCATCTGTCCAAACACCCTCCTCAGTGTATCATACAGATTCGTGCTCTGGTTCTGATGAATCATGTTGTCCAGCATACTCTCACTAACCCCCTCCCCAACAACCTCCCTCGCCTTCTCCTTGCCCTCCGCCTCGACGACCTTGTGCATCGCTAGCGCGCCAAGCAGGTGCTGCGCGGCCTCGGTGAAGCATCCGATGTTGATGCAGCTGACGCCCAGATTGTACCTCGCGCGGACGAAGTTCGGGCGCAGCGCGAGAGCACGGGAATATGCGTCGATGGCCTCCTCGGAGCGGCCGGAGTTGGCGAGCGTTGCGCCGAGTCGGTTCCAGAGGAGGTGCACCTGCGAGGAGCTGTTGGAGACGCCGGATTCTGTGGAGCTGAGTGCGGCGCCGAAACAGTCGACGGCTTTGTCGTACTCTTCGACGCCGTAGAACAACACACCAAGCCCGACCTGTACGTCGGGATCCATTTGTTCGCCCGAGGGCGAGAGTTGGGCGGCCGCGATGTACAGGTTTGTGACCTTCTCGTGCAGGGCCTGTCGGTCGGTGAAGCCCATGTCTGCGTCGGAGGAGAGAGGCTCTTTGATCAGGCTGGGGTATTTTGTGGCGAGCCAGCGCTCAAGCGTGCGGTAGGCGGTGCTTTCGTAGCCTTCGTTTGTGTAGCTCACGGCTAGTCCCATCAGAGCTTCGAGATTGTTTGGGTCCTGCTTGAGGGCGTGCTCAAGGGCGCGGATGGCGGGTGTTTCCTTTTCGTTCTGAGCTTGAGATTCGCCGAGCTTGACCCAGGCGGCGATGTGATTTGGGTCCTTTTGGACGGCGGCTTCGAAGGCGAGGGCCGCGAGGGACAGGTTGCCGCCTTCTTCCATGATCTTGACGCCCTCTTCGAACGGGTTGGTGACGCTCTTGAACAGGTTCTCCTGCTCGAAGAGGTAGTCGCCCATGGCCGGGTCGCGGGCGCTGTGCGTGTTGAGCCCGTCGAAACCCTCCCACTGGTCGAGGTCGCCCATGTGCATGCCGTCGCCGAAGGTGGCTTCGTTTGCGAGGTGTCTAGCGCGCTCTGTCTCAGCTTGGATTCCCTTCCAGACAGACTCGAAGTCGACGTCCTCTAGTCCGTCGTCTAGTACTGACCTGTCCATTTCGTTCAGCTCGGCTTCGATGTTCTTGTTGGCCTCTGCGTCCAGCGCGTCGAGGTCCTGGTCCGTCTCCTCCAGCTGCTTGAACTGCGCCTCCCAGTCCTGGTCGTCGAGCTCGACCATGCGCTCCTTGCCCTTGCCCGACGTCTGCATGGGCTGCTGGAAGTTCTGCGGTGCGTACGAGGGCATCATGCCCATGCCGCCCATGCCCATGCCCATGCCGCCCATGCCCATGCCGAAGTTCTGCATCGGCCGCTGGTAGCCCATCTGCGCGGCGTTCGCGGGGCTTGCGTTGCGCTCGATCGGGTTCATCTGCTGGAACTTGGCGAACTCGGCGGGATTGAAGCCTGCTGGCCGCTGCTCTTGCATCGACGGCCCCATCTGCGGCGCCTGCATGCCTGGGTCGAACTCGGCAGCCCACGCTGGGGACCCGCTGTGCTGTGCGCGCTCGAGCTCTCGCCGCATCTGCTCCATGGCGAATGGCGACGCGGGCCCGGGTCCTTGTGGAAGCTGTGCATTCTGCTGCATAAACTCGTTCATCATCTGGCATCGTCAGCCGCCGCTCTTCACATGCAAGAGATCAAACGCACCCCGTCCTGAGGGCCCATCTGCTGGCTGCGCATGCCTTCCTGCATGCCGCCTGGCCCGCGCCCGACCAGGCGGTCTCTCTGCAGCGACTTGTCATCCTGGACGTGCTTCGTGAACTGGCTGAGGGGGTTGGCGCCCGTCGAGCACTCTGCGCCGCCGAGGAAGGACATGGTGGGAATGTCAAGTGCGCCAAAGGTACAGTGTATGCGGGGACGCCGTGTCAAATGCGACAAAAGAACAGTCTATGGTACACGCGGGGAGGTGCGAGGTGCAAGGTGCAAGGTGCAAGGTGCAAGGTGGAGAGGCAACCTGCTCCGACAATTGATCAGCAACTCGTGGATGGGGTAGCTGGTGGGGCGTCGAGCGACCTCGGCATTGGTCATGTCCGCCCGTGGCAATCAGATGCCGACGTGTGGGGCCCGCGAGTCGAGATACGCGGAGAGGAGACATGACCGAATACGTGTGAAGAAATCGAACATGTGTGAGAGAACGAATGTGATGTTCCAGGGTCATAATTGGTATACAACACCCATCCTTCGTCATGTCATGTACAGCAGGATATAGGTGAAAAACGCCAGACACGCCTCTACTATGGTACACGCACGCCAGCTATCAACACAATATGGAATGACAAGGTAGAAGATCCACGCGTTCGACACCCCTGCCAATGCTTTCAATCACAATGCGGCAACGCTCTACTGCCCGTCCTGAGCAGAGTCGTTCCTCCTGGGCCTGTCGCTGTTGGACTTGCTGAAGTCGACGCGAAGCTGGCGGCCGTAGATGACCTTCTCGGCGAGGATCTCCTTCGCCTTGGTGGCGCTGGGGATGTCGATGAAGTCGGCGTGGGCGAAGCCTCGAGGCTGGCCGGTCCTGCGGTCGATGGCAACACGGACGTCCATGACGTTGCGAATATCGCGGAAGAGGTCGTTCAGGTCCTTATCAGACATCTCAAAGGACATGTTGCCAATGAAGAGGGTCTTCGCGGGAGGGTTGGCGACATAGTTGCCGCTAGCAGAGGGGGTCTTGGAGTTGGGCTTGGCCTTGTGGAACTGGCAGACGAGGTTGCGGCCCTCGAAGACCTGCATGTCCAGGTTGTCAATAGCCGTCTTGGCGTCCTCGACGTTCTTGAAATCGACGTATCCAAATCTGGGCGTTTGTCAGTATCGCAATCGCTATTTGGGTTTGCAACCCTGCTCACCCTCGGCTCAATCCCCTGTTGTCGAAGACAATCTTGACATTCTCGACCTCTCCGAATCGCGAGAAGACGCGCTTGATCTGATCGGCGGTGACCTCGTAGTACAGATTGCCCACGTAGACGGTGTTGTTGGGGGGGTTATCGGTCCTCTCGCGGCGCTCGAACACCTTCTTCTGAGGCTTGCCGGCCTGCTTCGCCACAGCCTCGAGCGCATCAGCGCCGACAGTCTCCTCGGCATTGGTGGGCTCGGCCTGGGCGTTCTGCTGGACTGGTGTGAGGCCATCCTCGGTGATGGGCTCAGCAATGGTCTGGGCGAAGTCCTCGGGCGTCTCAGCGGCGACCTCCTCCTTCTTTACGACATTGTCGCTGGCAAATCTCCTCTGGAAGGCGGACACTGCCCACTTCTGTTGTGTGCGGAAAGCAGGTGTGAATGTGGAGATGGAACGGGGCGTCGCGAGGAAAGCCTTGGAGGGAGTTGCGCTGATGGCGCGGACGGCGGTGCGGCGGAGGAGGAACCTAGATTGTTAGCATTTATGGATGTGCGAAATCATTGACGGACTTACATGATGGCGACGATATTAAACAAGTAGAAACGTACAATGTACCTGGGTATCTTGACAGCGAATGGGGAGGCCAAATTTTCGAGAAGTATGGAAGAGCACGCTAGTAGGCGCGTCGTCCGAGCTCACGTGTGCGAATCATCGACAGAGGACGTGACAACGACCAGCGATTTCGACCATCTCGCCATGGTCGCATACATGATCCATGGACTTCCCTTGCAGGAGGCCAATGTCCACTGATAAAGCCATGACTTGACGCACTCGAATCTCTATTCGACCCCGGAAGTTACCATAAAGTCTGACTGAAGTGGAAGAATCCTCAGAACCATTAATGATCGAAACCAATCGTCGACGCATCCAACATGCTGTTGCGCAGTTACAGAGCGAGCCACTGCTTCGATGACTGCAGCTCTCAATGCAGGGTGGATTGAAGTCAACGCACTCGGGATAGCTTCTGCCGCGTCTCAGGCCGAGGAGCATTACGGATCGGAGGAAGTGCGCCTAACTTTAGCATGTCGTGATCCAAATCCCAGAGCTCTCTACTTTCTCTGGGAATCCATTTCCTATAATTGTAGCTCCTTGACTCCAGCCATTGTGTGACACACCAGCAGCTCAACAGCCACTCATCATGTCCACACGAGACCACGCGCGGCGCTCAGCGGAGTTGGTCGCGGAGGTCCCCGCTACTACTTGCTCCCATCTTTTCTGCTGATGTCCCCGCAAAAGCCATAACTTACACACAAAATGTGCAGTGGTACGATGCGAGGTCGTACGTGACATTCTGCTCTAGCTCCTTCATTCACAGCTAACTGAATGCGCAGGAGCGTTCGCTGCAGATGCGGACGGCTCTCCAGCTCTGGGCCCCACCGTCAGCCACGACCAGACGCTCTCGTCGGACGAAGACGAGGAGTACAGCCCCGAGCTCTCTGACCCGGAGGCGGGCAGTGGTGACCTTGCGCAAGGTTTCACTGGCGCAAGTGGCACCGCAGATGGCACGAGCATCGAGGAAGACGACAATGGAATGCTGCCGCGCGATAAGCAGCGCAAGAACGCCTTTTACGACTACACGGCCGAGAAGCAAATGAGCCACATCGAAGCGAAGCAGTTCTACCAGCGTCACCAATGGGAGACGCAGCACGGCGGCTCGCAGGCCGGCGACGGCTACAGTCCAGCACTGCGCGCGAAGACTTTCCCTGCCAACTTTGGCGCAGCAGACGGCATGAGCATTCGCTCGCGCAAGAGCCAAGTTAGCCTTGCAAATCAGGGCCACCAGCTCAATCACCAGCTTGGCCAGCAGTCACAGTACCAGCAGTCACAGGACCCTCGTTCGCAGAAGGGCAGTCAAGCCGGCGATGTCCTCCTCCAGGCTGACCAAGAAGCGCGCGCGCATTCAAAGCACCCCGCCCTTCCCCACGAAGACAAGCCTCTACTCGCAGACGAAGGCATACACGGTGCAGGCGCAGGCATAGGAGTTGGCTCAGGTGCTGGAGGTTTCGCCATATCAGACTCGAGTGTGACCGCCGAGCTGAGCGCCATCTACACCAACGTACAGAAGGTGCTCGACCTCCGCCACAAGTACATACGACTCTCGCTGCAGCACGACTTCGACAATCCCAGAGACGACCCTGGTTGGAAGATCTACCCGCCCCACCCAGAGCCCGTCTGGAACGATACTTCGAAAGAACGCCGCAATGCATCGAGCAGCCTGCAGAACAGCACGGTGCTCGAGCCAGCCGAAGCACCGCCGAAACCACCTCGCAAGATGGGTACAAATATTGGAGAGGATTTCTTTATGGAAGACCTCCTGCCGCTCCCTGGGCCGTCCGAGATGACGTTCCGCATGGACAGCGGTGGTGTCTTCCAGGTCTACGAGAATGCCAAATCCGCCGAGCTCGACACACCCATTGTCTCGATACCCACCTTGCGCGAGTTCTACATCGATCTGGACGCCATCTTGGAAATCTCGTCGGACGGACCGAGCAAAAGCTTTGCGTTCCGGAGATTGCAGTACTTGGAAGGCAAATTCAACCTCTACTACCTGCTCAATGAATATCAAGAAATCGCCGACAGCAAGAAAGTGCCACACAGAGACTTCTACAACGTGCGCAAAGTCGACACTCACGTTCACCACTCGGCATGCATGAACCAGAAGCATTTGCTGCGCTTCATCAAGTCGAAGATGAAGAAGTCGCCAGATGAGGTGGTCCTCTTCCGTGACGGGAAGCACCTCACTCTCCGGGAAGTATTCGAGTCCATCAACCTGACAGCGTACGATCTCAGTATCGATACTTTGGATATGCACGCGCACACAGATTCATTCCATCGATTCGACAAGTTCAACTTGAAGTATAACCCTATCGGAGAATCACGTCTGCGAACTATCTTCCTGAAGACGGATAACTTCATCAATGGCAGGTACCTCGCTGAGATCACCAAGGAAGTCATCTCCGATTTGGAGTCCAGCAAGTACCAATTCGTTGAGTGGCGCATTTCCATCTACGGTCGTGATCTGGACGAATGGGACAAGCTTGCCGCGTGGGTCGTTGACAACAAGCTGTTCTCGCCGAACGTCAGATGGCTGATCCAAGTTCCTCGTCTTTTCGATGTGTACAAGGCCACCGGGCTGATGCACGACTTCGAAGAGGTGGTTCGGAACGTCTTCCAGCCTCTGTTCGAGGTCACGAAAGATCCATCTAGCCACCCGAAGCTTCACATCTTCTTGCAGAGGGTCATTGGTTTCGACAGTGTTGACGATGAAAGCAAGGTCGAGCGCCGCGTGTACAGAAAGTTTCCAAGTCCCAAGGAATGGAGCACAAAGCAGAATCCGCCCTACAGCTACTGGATGTACTACCTGTTCTCCAACATTGCGTCGCTCAATGTATGGAGGAAGCAGCGCGGCTTCAACACTTTCCTTCTTCGCCCCCACTGCGGCGAGGCAGGTGACACTGATCATTTGGCTGCTGCTGTTCTGTGCTGTCACAGTATCAGTCACGGTCTGCTCCTTCGTAAGGTGCCTTTGCTGCAGTACATCTTTTACCTCGAGCAGATTGGTGTCGCCATGTCGCCTCTCAGCAACAACGCCCTCTTCCTGGCATATGAGCGCAATCCATTCTTGAGCTACTTCCGACGTGGTCTGAATGTGTCGCTATCGACGGACGATCCGCTGCAGTTCGCTTTCACGAAGGAGCCCTTGATAGAGGAGTACTCCGTAGCCGCTCAGATCTACAAACTGAGTGCGGTTGACATGTGCGAGCTTGCTAAGCATTCGGTCGAGCAGAGTGGCTTCGAGCATATCGTTAAGCAGAAGTGGCTGGGCGCCAACTATCATCTGCCTGGTGTCGCAGGCAACGACATGGCGAGATCCAATGTCCCCAGCGTCCGCGAGGCCTTCAGACACGAGACTCTTATGCAAGAGCTCGCAATGATCGACCGCTACACTCGTGCCGCCAACACTGAGACCCGAGACCTCACAGCGTCAAACCTCCAGCCAGATCAGCAGGTCCCCCAGACACCCAAGACGCACCACGCCACTCACCCTGGCTCGCCAGTGCAGTCGATGCATCAGCAACCGTCTGCCACAGACCCACACGAGCACGATAAGGCATTTCCAAGACTGCCTCCATCGTCCTTCCCCGCCCAGCAGGCGCGCCTGTATCCCTCAGCATCCAGCACCGACGTTGGAAGCATGCCCACGCAGCCCGCATCGCCCACAGCGCTCAACACCGAGCGCCCGCGCCGCACATCCAGCATGACCATCAGCCCGAGTGTAATTTCTGCGCCTCAGCCGCCCACGGGACAGCAATCAGAGCAAGACCTTGGCTTGACGCGTACGAGCAGCAGCGTCAACCTTGACGGCGAGCCGAGGATTTTTCCGGGTGTCGTGAGCAGGAGGCGACGCAGTAGCTTGAGGAGCAGCAATGTTGAGGATGGCGAGGAGAGCCATGGACTGCATCGCGTACCTACGGAGCCTGTGGTGCAGGAGCAGGACACTGATGGCGAGGACTCGTAGGATGATGCTCTGAACTGGTTTGTGCTGGATATGAGAAGGAACGGGCTGCCTGAATGCGGGAGGCGCTATTGACACGTTAGGTTTATGACTCGAGTATCAACTACTCAATGTAATGAATAGTATTAGGCATGGAGACGATCTGCGCAATGAACTTCGTATACTACATGACTCGTGCCCCGGTGCTATACTTGGACTTGAAGCCAGATGCGATTGGATAGATTGTAGATATAAGCCTTAATCCCATTTGACCATTAGTAAGTCCGATGAGCACGCCTTATCGCTAGCATGCTCGGGATCTATTCAATACAAGTCTGGCTTTCAGGCTCAACATTTACCTGAGTTCAGAACCGCCATCAGATCCAACCCACACCTCCATCACCACCATGGCAGACCAGCTCATCCTGCCCCGCCCAGGATCCTCATTCGAACCAAGAGCCCCCATTCCCGCACCTTCAGAAGAAGTATTCACATCCACCTTCGGCGCCCTCCTACCGCGCGCTCAATACATCACCACACCCGCCGGGAAAGCAGCGTACTACACGTTCCCTGCCACAAACCCCGGCTTTCCCCCCTCAGGCTCCAAGATCCCAAAGAAAATCCTCCTCGTCCATGGCGTCCAGACCCCCGCGCTCGGCCTACTTCCCCTGATCAGCGCTCTCCGCTCTTCGTTCCCGAGTACGGAGTTCGCGACGCTGGATCTCTGGGGCCATGGACTGAGCGCCACGCCTTTCCTGCCGCACGAGGGGGCGCTGTTCCACGGGCTGATTGATGCGGTGCTGGCGGAGCTGGGCTGGAAGAACGAGTCCGGGGTTGGACTTGTGGGGTACTCGTTCGGCGCGGTGTTGACCATGGGGTACTTGACCTCGTTCCCTTGTGCGGCGTCTGTGGATTCCTTCGTCCTGGTTGCTCCCGCGGGGCTGGTGCGCGCGTCCTGCTTCTCCGACGACGAGAAGGCGCTGCTGGCGCCCTCCTGCCTGCCACAAGACGAAGCGAGAGCGCGCGACTTTGTCGTCGCGACACTCGAGGGTGATCCTCTACCCATTAAAGTGCCAGAGAATTGGCAAGTGAAAGTCGCTAGGGGTGAGGTTGTCGCACAAGCCGTTAAGGAGTGGGAGATGAAGAACCACGCCGGACACGCAGCGAGCGTGGTTGGTGTATTCAGAGACGGAGGTGTGATCGACAACGATCAGCTCTTCGTGGAGGCAAAGAAGCTTGGTCTGCCAGCGTTGGTGGTCTTGGGTGAGAACGATGGACTGAGTACGGAGAAGGGGATTGCAGACTTCGGATTTGATGTCAAGGTTGTTCTGGCTGCAGGGCATGCGGTCGTGAGGGAGAATGCGGTAGAGGTCGCTGAGTACATTAGTCAATTTTGGCTGGCGATGTGAACTTGTCTCGAGGAATGGGCTGAGCAGCGACAATGAACCACGACGATCACGGCGAGGGTGACGGATGCGTGAGCAATTGTGAATCTAATACAAATCCAACTAAGAAGATACCTATCCAGGCATTGGCTATCCCAAGCCGATTCCCAACTCGCCGTACTCCGTCTCTTGATTTCCACGGACACGATCCAGCTCAAATCCAATATTCCACCCATGACACGCGCATAGTCTCCTGGCAGTCTGATACTGTTCGTCGACTCTTTACCCTTCAGCAGTTCTCGATCGCCACAAGCACACCTCTCTTCTGCTCCCCCTTCATCTCCTTCTCTTTTTCGTTCCTCTTCTTCCACGCCTCGAAGCACTCTTTCCAGCCGCCACGCGACTTCTCCTAGTAGTCGGCGTTGCCGTTTCCGTTGTGGACGCTGTATCCGAAGGCTGTGGCGCCGTCCTCGGCCATGTCTTGGTCGCCGCTCAGAACATGTTGCTGGGCATTCTCTCCGCCGGTCGCGTTGGCGCCAGCCCCAGGCGCACCGAACTGGCCGGTAGGCTTGTTCTGATTTGCGAGGAGGGTCTTGTTCCACCAATCAATACCATAGTTTAGAATACATTTGCGCCAATGTGTTCACAAAGGAGAGACACAGACGAAGGGAGTGGACAGCTTACCTCGCGGTACCGAGACAGGTAGATCTTGAGGGCCTCGGAGTAGTTCTCGAAGCCGAGCGAAGTCATGGCGAAGAGGATGTCTTCGCCGTTGACCGTCTTGCGCTTCTCCTGCTGGCACTTCTCGGAGGCTGGCCCCAACGTTAGCAGCGGTCGCGCGGCCGGTCACGCTCAAACTCACCTTCGCTGGTGATGAACGAGATGAACTCGCTCACGCACTCCTGCATGCATTCCTTGGCCTCCTTTGCGATCTTCGCGTTCTCGGGCAGGGCTGTCTTCATGATACGGGCGACTGGAGCAAAGTTACGTATGTTAGCATCGGACGCGGTATTGCTTGTGCTCTTGGACCCGTTTACGGGCGGGGACGCGGACGACTGGGGCGAGGAGGACATTTGGGCGGCTGCAGGGTGGCCGTTGCCAGGCACTCGCGGGCGGTGATTCGGACGTTTGGCGAGGCAAGCGCGCGGTCTCAGAATGTGGGCATCCGTCGACGCCAGCGGAAGTAATCGAGCGACGTGCAGACGGGCAGTATTGCGCGCAGATCAAAGCAGCGGGGAGGACGGGGGGATGTACGCACCATTGGCGATTGGGAGCCATCGGTCCTGTTCCTTGACCTCGAATTCGTAGCCGAGTCCTTGCGCTTGTGTATCCTCAGCGTTCCTGTCCATATGTTGGTCGTCGTCAGGCGACTGCGGTGGTTCCACACCGTCCTTCTTCGGCGGGGTGGACGACATGTTTATTCGGGCAGCTGCAGGGGCAGGTTCCGGCGTCGAGGGTGCGTGTGCGCTGGCGGACTGCGGTGTGATTTGTTGGCGTCCACGTCACTGGCGAGGTGAGGCCAAGCTGTGTAACGGCGCGAGGTCTGGCGGACGATGCGGTTAGCGGCATGCACACGACGAGCCGTGGGCGGCGCAAGGGAGCCGGTGGGCGGCGTGCAGCGCGGTGTCGCCGTGCTGCTTACCTGGGCAGGCGCAATGGACAAGGGGACAGATCAGGCAGGCGCGACTTCAGAAGCGGGCGCAATTGGGGCAGGCGCGACGTACAGTGAAGGCAGTACTGCGGACTAACGTAGTCACCGAACGCAGCTGTGCACGGTGCGACTGCGCGAGGGAGCTATGTCACGTTGCTGGGGGTGCGATGAAGCCGGCAGCGGGACCGCATGCAGCCGTGGGCAGGCTAGCGGGGCGGGGTGAGGCGGATTGAGGGTGCTGCGGGCGCTGAGTTGCGTGCTGCTGGCAGTGTTGTTGTCAGTCTTCACAGTCGTCGTCGCGGGATGTTCGTCACAACAGACGCGCCGGCACAACGCAGCCAATGGGCGCGCGACGCAGGACGTGAAGCTTCAGCCCGGTGGGAGCTTGGACGCCGCGCGCTGTGCACGAATCGGCGGCAATGGGGCACTTACGTAGATTTGCGGTGCTTTCTGGCGGTGGGCGAATCGAAGGGAGCGCTGCCTGCTGCCCGCGAAATGATGCCCACTCACGAGACGCAGCCGCAGGCGAATTTCTGGTTGGGCAGGAGCGCGTCAGTGGGTTGGTGGGACTGAGGGGTTGCTCGGACCGTGCCGACTGAACTGTTCAAGCGTTCACTACGTTCACTTTGCAGAGGTCAAACATCACAGACAGTGTCAACACAATGCTTCATGTCATAATCGCTCGTCATTGATAGCTCGTGATTGTTACGCGCGTCCTGACAGTATTGTGATCGCTGCGAGCAGTTTTTCCCAGCCTGACATACCATGCACTCTGACGTGCAACCATACCTTAGTCCATCACCGTCTCCCGGTTTCTCGCAGCGGCTCGGTATTTCTGCAGTGATACGGCCCCTCTTCATCCGGCTCAGCTCTCAGTCTGCTCACGGCCCGACCGACCTCTGCTCACCGGCAGCCTGCATGCGTTGTCCCTTGGAGCAATGCGAACACCCCTTGAACGCCTCACTTCCATGGTCGATGGGGTTTCAGCTGCATCTTCACCGTTCATTTCAGTGCTGTGACGTTCACTCAACATCGAGAGTAGCCACCCGCCGTGCTGGCCCCGGTATCCTATGATATGCTTGTCCACGCCTATGGGATGATGGTCGTTGATCTGCAGCGTGTGCTGTCATGCAGCCCGTGTGGGATGGCCATTGACACGTTGGCCCTGGCCTGGAGGATCCCAGCAGAGCGGCAGGGTGCTGCATGGGTCGCAGATTGGGTTGCATGGTGCGCGCATCAGAAGAGAAGGTGGTGTGGAGGTGCGCTTGCATGAAGTGCTGCATCGGTGATCTATCTTCAATGCAAATTCCGTGAAGACTCCAAAGCTTGAGGTCTTTGGGAATATGCAACGGCCGCAGTTCGCTTCAACACGACTTGAAATTCGAGAACCTTGTGCAGCTCTGAACCAGATACCGTATACCTTGTTCGAGCACTTAGGAAGTGGTGTCGTCATGTCACGACTACTCATTCAGGATCAAGTAGTCTCTAGTTGTCTCTATAGTCGATGGTGACGAAACGCCTAGTATGTCGAGCCAGATTCTGCCCAGCCTCCAGAAGCTGCAGGCGCGGTCGCCTGTCTTCGCGCCATCAAGACACTCAATGGGAGATCATCCTCCTGCTCATCGTAGAACTCTACGTCCTCATCCACACCAAAGTCCTTCAATCTTTCGCCCTCAGAATTCCGCCATCCCTCCTCCCCTTCATCTCCCTCGCCGTACTTCCGCTCGTCATCGTCCGCCTCCTCGCTGGCGTCGTCCGCGTGATCGTACTCATACTCGTCTCGTCTCTCGTCTCTGAAGGCTTCCATGCGCTCAACAAATGGCTTTCGCCGGCGAACCGCATCTTCTGCCTGCCGTGCCCGGAACGCCGCGAGCGTTGCCTCTTTGCTAAGCTCCGCATCGCGGTACGTGAACGCAGGTCCATCTTCCTTAACGCGGCGACGGTAACTACGATCTGGATCTGGAGGCGGCCAAGTCGTAGAGGCGTCTTCGAAGCCGTTTATCTCAAACGTTAACCCGGTCTCCAACGGTGGCGTAGCCGCGAAGGGATTGAGCCATGAGAGCGGATTCGCAGTGCCCATGCCCTGAGCAATGTTGGAGAAGATGCCGATATCATAGGGGAATTCCTGACGCTTGATACGCACTTGCGAGCCATCAGGGGTGGACAGGTAGCCGCCGAAGTGGCGGGCGCGTCGGAGGAGAGTTTTGTGGCGCTCGATTTCCCAGCCTTCAATTGTGGTGGTGTTGACGGCGAGACACCAGACGTTGCGCAGCAGCAAAATACCGAGCGCAAAGAGGGTGATGCTGTTTGCGGTGAGGGTGGTGAACAAGTGTGCTAGTTGGATGAATGAGGGGCCTAGGTAGGATGGCAGATCGCGATTGTTCCAGAGGTAGGCTAGTCGCGTGACTAGAAATTTTTCGAAAAGACTGAGGCCGATGGTGGCAAAAAGCAGGAAGCGGATGAAGTGAGGGAAGGTGGTGTGGGACACGCAGTTTGCGGTCCATGGGCAGTGGTGGTCCATCTTAGGTATGCACCTGAGCAGTTCAGCATACGTTCAAAGCCAATGACAGAAAATCTCAAACTGAGTATGTTCTTCCTGCATACCTCTTGCACTCCTTGCAATGATGGGCTCTTGGTGGCTTCGCGGCATCACATTTACGGCACCACTTCCTACTCTTCGCCACAGCATCTCGCTCCTTCTCGCTAACGTCCACCTCCTGATCTCCTAGCTCTTTCTCTGCCCAATTCTTTGGTATTGTCCCTGGGTCGACGTTCACACTCCTCGTGTAGGTGATCCAGATGAGCATCAGGGTGACGTTTGATGCAATGAGTTCATTCTTCGTGAGTGGCCCCGGATCAAGATGCATCAACAGCCATTGCGAAGGATAACCCAAGACAAATATCAAGCCGTACACAAAGGGTACGGCAAAATGGGAAAGTGCTGACATGTTGGTAGAGGAGACGTGTAAGGTCGAGAAAGGAAGGCGCGGTCGTGCGCGAGGACACGTGATTGGTTCATCCTTGTACGTATGAACACCACTTCTTCACCTTCGCACATTGTTTCATCTAACCCTTCAATTAGCATTGTGCTAGAGCTTTAGGAGCTCTTCCAAGTCGCTGAAGCTATGGCCATCTCAACGTGGCCGTTCTTGCTGCTCATTCCTACGGTCATTTTGATCCACCTGTTTGTTTCGCCGTACACCAAAGTCGAGGAATCTTTCAACATCCAAGCCATTCACGATATCTTAATCCACGGCATCCCAGGCAATAATGTAGATCAATTTCTCACCGCCAACTATGATCACATCTCGTTTCCAGGGAGTGTGCCGCGGACTTTTGCAGGCGCGTTGATCTTGAGTGGGTTGTCGCGACCACTCGCTGGCTTCTTGGACAATGCAGCACATATGCAGCTTCTAGGTAGAACGTGCAATGCAAATGACATGTCCGTATTGCTAACGTCTTGTCAGTCAGAGGAGTGCTGGGCTTGTGCAATGCTATCTCGCTTGTTGCGTTCGGTCGAAGCGTCCAAGAAGTCTTTGGAACGACTGCAGGCATTTGGTACGCTTTGTTCCAGGCAAGCCAGTTCCATGTAATCTACTATGCGTCTCGAACGCTTCCAAATATGTTTGCTTTTGTCTTCAGTAAGTCCCGCCTCGACGTCATACCACGCAGGACTGATGGCAAGCAGGTAACTTCGCACTCCGAGCCTTATTGAATGCGCACACTGTGTCATACAGCAGAGAGGACGTCAATCGACGGCTCCGACTATGTCTGTATCTGCTCACTATCGCTGGCGTAGTCTTCCGTTCTGAACTGGCGCTTCTGGTTGCAACAATCACCCACGTCTTACTCATCACCCATCGCGTCTCCATCGTAAAAGTCGTCATACCCGCTGGATTAGGAGGACTCATCATCGGACTGCTATGCACGATTCCAATCGACTCCTTCTTCTGGCAGTCTTTCCCACTCTGGCCGGAATGGATAGCCTTCTACTACAACACGATCCAAGGCCACTCCGCCGATTGGGGTGTTTCACCATGGCACTTCTACTTCCTTAACGCTCTCCCGCGCCTCCTCCTCAACCCAGCAACGTACCTTCTCTGCATTCCCGTCGCAGTATTGAATGCCGCAACCCGCAGACGAAGCCTCGACCTCCTCATCTCGCTTCTCACCTTCGTCGCGCTCTACAGCTTCCTCCCACACAAAGAATGGCGCTTCATCATCTACGTGATCCCCGGCCTTACCGCGATCGCTTCAGCCGGAGCATCATGGATATGGACGCGCCGCTCGAAATCTGCCATCTACTTGCTCCTCTCGCTCACCCTCGTACTCTCCGTCCTCGCGTCCTTCGCTGCGTCAACCGCCCTGCTTGCGCTCTCCAGTCTCAATTACCCCGGGGGCGCAGCCATGCAGGCGCTACACAGCATACCCACCCACAAGAACCACGTGCGTGTTTATGCCGACAATCTCGCGTGTCAGACGGGTGTCACACGGTTTCTGGAAATGCACAGCGAGCCGCAGACCATTCTCGATGTGCTTGAAGAGCAGCGGGGGCTGCAGGCCAGGGCGTGGACCTACGATAAGACTGAGGATCCGACGATGCTACTGGATCCGCTCTTCTGGGCCAAATTTGACTATGTACTTGCTGAGAGGCCCGAGAAAGTCATAGGCAGCTGGGAGGTGGTGCATGTTGTGTATGGGTTCGGGGGTGTGAGGATACTGAAACCGGGACAGGAGAGCGGAGTAGTTCTTGAAGAGCTCAGTGGTGGTGAGGGTGCGCAAGGTGGAGAGCACTGGACGGATAAGGTTGCTGCGACGTGGAAGTCGCTCGAGGGAGTGATAAGGGACAAGGTGCTGAGAGGGTATTGGGTGGAAGTCAGGATGGAGCCGAGGATCAGGATCTTGCACAACCTGATGAAGTAGACAGAGCGTTCGAGGGTTCACTTCGTCGTTATGCATTTCGATCCAAGCCGCCACAAGTATCCATGGATGCCTCCCAAAGCGTCAGACGCGTACGTACTCGTAGCGTCTCCTTTCTCTGTGCCGAACGCCGTCACGCTTTTTGGTTCCACCCTCAAAACCACGCCGTCCAATCTCATCAACGCCATTGCTCAAATGCTGCTCCACACGCTCATTCCCCCTACTGCGCAGGCACATTCGCCGCAGCCTTCTCGCCCTTCGTCTTCTTCTTATCCTCAACCAACTCAATATTGTCCTCAGGCACATCCTTATACTTCTCCAAAATGAACTCCTCAATATCCTCACTCAAATCGCCCTGAACCGTGATCTCCTCACCACCACCAGGCAGCTTTGTCACACTGGCGCCCGTAGCGAACTTCTTGCCAAAGTCCTTGGATACCTTCTTGATATCCAGTCCGAACGCTTCGAGACCCGAGACGGCGGTGACGTACTTGCGCTTGTTGCGCTCGATGCGCTTGATTGTTATCTTGCTCGAGGCGCGGGTCTCGGCTTCGCGTTTCTCGGCGGTCGCGGCTTTGGTTGCTTTCTTTGCGGCGTCTTTCTCGGCGCGTTTTTGGGCTTCGACGGAGAGCGTGGACATGTTTTGCGCGAGCGCTTCTGTGGGGGTGTCAGGGCTAAGAGCTTGCGAGCTGCGCAGCAGCATGGGGTAGCGCGGCGTACCTTGCGAGTACAGCTTCGCGTGCATGTCTGGGTGCTCCTTCTCTAGCCATTCTTCACACTTCTTCGTTGTCCCGCCGAACTCGCAGTACTAACGAGGGTCAGTCAAGGGGGCGGGTGTTGCAAGTGAGGTGCCATACCTACTTCTGGTGGTAATGTGCATACTGCTCCTTGTTAGCGGAGGCTTCAGGCCCAAGAAGTAGTGGAGAATTACCTCCACAATATGTGACCTTGACTGGTAGTGTGTCTGCCATGATGTGTTTGTTGTATTGTGGTTGAGCTCTGGCTCTGGTGGTGAGAGTTGTGTTGTTCGCACGCGTTGGCGGGGTTGGTGGGGTTCAAGTGCAGGGATCTGGATGATCGCACAGCATCTACAGAGCTCACAGACGACAGACATGAAAGGAAGCGCAAGATCCAGCTTGGCGATAGTACGTTCGTTTCAAGTACCATTATGATTGTTCGAGAGGCTGCGAAATGATATGGGTTATTTAGCGGAGGATCTTCGCTGCGTTCGATCTAGCATTCTTGTGTCACGGAACTTCTACAAGGTGTTCTTGATGTAGAAATCGTGCGGAATACTGCAAACCGCAGTTGTAGCTCGTGGTCTTGCAGAACCGTCTCCCTCGTGACCAAGTTATGTTTTGTAATGTTCCCAGCTTCTTTCTGTCACATCTTCACCACATACTCGCTAGTCTTGCAAACGCCTTCCATCGCCACCCCAACACTTCGACCACTTACAAGCGCCTCCGTTATTGCCCAGGCTGCTGAACGACCTGGACATTGTTCTTCTTCTGTGGCAATAGTTAGCGCTGTTCCATTCGTATGGCGTAAAGAACTTACCTTCCACTTCTCCATCTCATCCTGCCTCGTCTTGTACTGCTTCACAAGCTCCTCCAGCGTCTTCTTCAGACCATCCTGGTTCGTTTGCAGGATAGGCACAATGTCAGCGACTGTGCGCTCAGTGAGCACGCCATTGATCATGCGGAAGCATTTGCGGTCGCCAGGCAGCGGCTCTAATGTCTCAAGGACAAGTCTAGCATAGTCAGCACTGGCTTTTCCCTGCTAGTAGCAACCAAAAATTGGAATCGTTCCCGAAGATTGGTCAGTGAAGATAAACGCACTTGTGTTCTTCTGTCTCTTGCTCAATGTCGCCGATCTTGGAGGCGATGTTTTGCAGCGTGGTCTTGTAGTTTTGGTATGTGGTTTGCAGCTCTACACAAAGTCAGAATGTATTGATCTGAGCTACGATCGTGGCTCATACGTTGCTGCTTGTCCAGCTGTGCTTTCGACGCCATCTTGGATTTGGTGGTGTGAAGGTGCAAGGCACGCGCCTGGTTGCGGGGAGAGCTCGGAGGTGAAGTTTTGCAACTCCAGATATTGTTCTACGAAAGCCACGCAGGGCAAGGTATAGGTCTTGGATGCAGGACAGTGAGAAGTATACCGTGTGGTCAGTACACCTGCAATCCACGACTAACAAATCGCTTGACGAAGTTGCTGCTGTCTTGACACTGCTGCGCATGGGCCAAGTTGAAGTCCACGAAATGTCAGGATGCCGATTGGACCCTCCCGTCGGCATCTTTTGAGATCGAGCTTCACGCCACTGCAACTCTACGCTTCTCAAGCCCAGCGCTCCCTGCCAGAATCCCCGCCCTGCCAGAATCCCGGCAGCGCCTACACGTCTGCAAGCCCAATACGCCCAAAATGCATCCTCATTTGCACACAGAGGAAGTCCAGAAGAGTACGTCTCGCACCACCCAGCGCCTCACACCGCGCCCACACCTCTCCACACTTCCACATTGAAAGCTCCCTCCACCTCTCCTCTTCGACCGCGGCCCTCCGTGTGTGTCCTTTCGATCAATCTCTAACTGAATAAATCAGGCTGCGCCGAAGTCGTCGCTGCGCTCGAAGAATGCCACGCCCGCGGCTTCCTCTGGAAAGTGACCGGGAATTGCACCGACGCCAAGTATCGGGTGAACATGTGCCTACGCGGCCTGCGACTCGAGCGGACACGGCAAAATCGCGAGCAGGCGATGGAGAAGAGGCAACACATCAAGAAAGTCTGGGCTGAGCTGGACGCGGACAAGTATACAGAGGCGGAGAGGGCAGAGAGATTTGGGACGGGGCAGGAGAAGGGTGAGGGTGTGTGAGGGCTCGTGGGATACGAAGATGAGCGTGTAGGATATGTATCAGTCATGAGGATTGCACGGCATGGAGTTCGGGAGTGTGGTGTCATAGGTTCATAGGTTTGATTCAGCGCTATGGGGTTTTGTATCTCCTCGATTGCAAGCATCCCGCGCAATTCACAGCTGCGGCGTAGTAGATCTGGGTCTGTGCAATTATACGCGCCGCTGGACTTGCCAATGACTTTTCGACCCGGGGGAAGCTGGGATGTGTAAGATATGGATCTACGATCATGGATGCACACATATCCTATCACGGAGAACGCAAGCCTCCGCAATTTCGAATCTTGCACCGATGGCCAACTGCTGCTGCGCTGTAGCTGGCAGAAGTTTGGATCATGTTCCAGAGATGTCTTGAGACTTGATCCGCGCTACCGTCTCATGTTGCGGAGTTTCTATATTTCTCAAATATCCAGGCTTGACTTTTCGCGATGTACATAGTACGGTCTGATCGGAAAACTCGTGGTTTGCGTTCAAGCTGAAGAAACTCTTGGTTTTCCGAAATAATCAAGGCGAATTTTGCTACCCTTGTCGGTAGTCGTCGATATAAGTCGCAACTGGCTGCAACTGCGTGGTAATGGTGCCCAGACTCGGACTAATTGCTGCAAACCCGAAACCACTCATAAAGTGCGAGGACTTGTGTGACTTTGGTCATTTGCATTTGGTGGAAGATATATTTGCAGACGGCTGGAAGCTGCAATGTTGCGATAGTTGCACTAATCTCAAGACTTACTTTGAAGGCACCATCAACACGTTTCAAAAATCACATCACCAGCACAACACACAAGGAAGCGTGGAAAGCGCGTCAAGCAACTCCAAAATGAATAGACTACGTTATGAATGTGGAATTATGCATGGAAAAAAGCCGTGTCATCTAGGCCATTATCGTAATTATTTTCCTGCGCATGACGCAACGAGAGTGGTGGCTCACAGCTCCCGCGATTCTCAACGATCAAATGCACTTCCCGTCCGAAGATCTGGATTATGAGGAAACCTTGTTGGAGACTCAAGAATGGAGTTGTCTGATTGTATGTTCCTTTGATTTCGGGAATGGTTTCAGCAACTGTTGCGAGACCCAAAATCTACAACTGCAACCGGACTGATCAAATTCCGAGTGTATAAAGATCTTGACCGAAGTATATACCATCTTCTCTGGATGTTAGAGATTGGTCTCATCATCTGCTGTCTCGATTCAAATCCTTTTGGCAGACTAACTCCCAAGGTACCCTTCGGAAATGTTCGACAATCTCGGCCATCTGGGTCCTTCAATGCCGGTGAACATGGAACTATATGGACTGTTCAGTCAGAAGGAACCTTCTCCCATGACATGCGGACAAGACTAGGTGTGGCGCAACGGACAGCGACTTGCCTGTTTTCTCCCTTGATCTTCAATTCTGTTCTACTACCTGATGACTGTCACCTCTCGGCTGCCTACCACCAGTTGACGAATTATTGGAATCTGCTTTTGGGCAAATGGACGCATCCTGCTGTTGATATAGGATGGGCATGATCTAAGCATATCACTCTCGCGCCATCCAGGATGCAAAGCGTGCGGCTGTGAGCCTTCAATGTGACCCTGAGCTGAGAAAATTCGGTTGCAAGATTGGTGTTCGAGTTGGCTGCCGGACCAGAACCAGAAAGCCGCACCGCAAGCACTTTAAGCAACATACGTCCCTCGAAGCTCGGAACGATACAACTCTTGGTGTTATTAGAAGCTAGGCTACGGTTATAGTTCCGGAGAATTTTTCGAAGCGGTAGATCTCTGTGGTGAGCCGAGACTGAGGTTTGACGATTTGTCCGCCACCCAAACTTCAACACCACGAATCTTAACAATCAAAGTTTATAAGCGCATCAGATTTTGAATTCAACATCAACCAATAGGGCGCTTGGTCTAGGGGTATGATTGTAAGTAAAACATCCAGTAAACGTTCAAGAAATCGTCCTAACAGTCGCTCAGTTCGCTTCGCATCATCTGATCGCATCTGTGAAAGGTCGTGGGTTCAATTCCCACAGCGTCCATCGTTTTTGCTGTCATGAACTGCCTTGTAAACTCTTCTTGTAAACTCTTCTTGGAGTCGATAGCACGGTCGTTGAGACCGGGAGAAACTCTTTTGCCCTGAGCCGAGGCCCCGCACCACCGACAGCGACTAGCAACAAGGGAACACCAACAAAATTGTGACATTACAAGAGCCAACTTGCTCAGACCTTTGACTTGTATCTCAGACCTACTCGTCTTGCGCTTGGATGGACTGCGTGAATCACTGCTCAGGGCATCGGCTGTGCGAGGAGTGCACTGTGACGGCAGCGTTACTTTTTCGACATGGCAAATTCGAACGTATTGTCGGATGTCTGCCGAGAAGCCTGTATCTCGACAATCGTATTGCACGTTGAGCGAAGGCTGCTTGTACCCTGGGGCATCAACGCCGTTGTCGAGGCCAACCACCAACACCATCATGCTACGCCATCCATCAATTCACCAGCTATGAAACTGTTGGAGCAAGCGCAGAGCTGCTGCACATGGTTTAGCATTCTTGTGGACGTCAATCTGCCTCGTTATCAACGGCAGCGTCGACCACCAGTGATTCTATGATGTGTAATGATTCGGAGCCTTGCGCATGTAAGCCACTCTGCACACTGCAGGTGCCGCTCAACACTTGTTGCATCGAAGAACAGCGAATCTGGAAGAAACATTCGCCCAGTAGACTACATATCGCAATATTGTTGCCGAGCTGATGCTTGCGCTCACTGTCATCACAGGCAACAATGAGGCCGACAACGCCACAGCTGCAGCACCGTGGGCGAACCATCAGCCTTCGCTTCACCCAGCTGAGACGGCCTCCCACCTAATCATGTACAACAGCAATGATGCAATTAGCTCACACAGCCTTGTGCCTAGTTGCTGCAAACCGGTGAATGCGAACAGCACAGCATAAAGGCTGCCTTGGAATTGCTCTTCATTGTCGCTCATCTCCTTTCCTACCCCTTTCAACTTTCGATCCCGCTGCATTGCCTTCGCTTGATATACATGAGCTCTCATAACGAGGACGAGTGGACTATTCTTGATACCGCTACTTCGTCTCAAATCGACATGGAGCAAGCCAATAGCGCAGCCCTGAACAAGGAGGACATCGCTGCTCGCGATTGCAGCATCAAGACCAAGCCCGAAGAGAAGCCTGCAGGCGAATGCACTTGCGAAACGAAGCACACTCTTTTGCGCAGGGATAGCACCGAGTCCATCGATGAAGACTACCGTCGTCCTCGCCGCTCGGAACGAGTACTCCCTCGAATCCATCGTCGCTACACACCGTCGCCAAACCGATACTTTTCCCCACCACTACCTGTACCCTCCATGATCAACTCTTCGACTCAATTACTCGAGAGAGTTGGCAAAGACGATGGCATCGCCGAGCTCCCATTCCCTGCCATTCGTACTGTCTACCTCACCACCTACCCATTTGGTGACAAGGACATCAAGAAGTGGTCCTGGCTGTTTGCTGCTGGCATCGAAGACGAGTTCGTTGTGCAGAGCACTCGCGATATGGCCGGTGGTCTTCCCAGTGTGGAGCGAGTTCGCCAGCGCAACGATGGATTCGTTCCCTACGAGCCAGAGAGGATCGACATTCCTTCCGTGTACCTCTCGCGAGCGCTCGACACCGCGGTAGTGCCTGAGGACACCGAGCATGACGTGCGCTATCTGATCGTAACTCAGAAGCGCCTCCAGCCTACTGGAGCAAAGCTAGTCGTTGTGGAGTCGAGGAAAGCCGCTGGCATGCTGATCTACTATACGATCTTGACTGGTGACCCGATCTTGTTTGTGGGTGCCACTGTGCACGAATGTAAGGCTGTCCATCCGAGGAATTACAGGAAGGTGAACAGCCTTGATGATGTGCTCAATGTCCGGGATGATGGATTCGTCGGCGTTGTTTGCTAGAGGGGCTCTCGATCGTTCCCATATCGTCAATTCCTCGTTTGCTTTTTTGACGCTCTCTATGCATTCGAAACCTACCTTTGCGATAACGTTACCACGACACTTAATGACAGTCAACGTTCCACTCACTAAACCGGTTCTCTGCATGTACTAAGCTCGCATCTCCATCTATCCCATTCGTTGCTGTGATGCTGATCTGAAGTGACCTATGTCAGCCGGAGCGGCTCCACGCCATGCTCAGCAGCGCACTCGGGCTTGAGACTCACAGAAGCATATAAACCGCAACGAGAATGCTCCCTGCCCACAAAATCGATCAATTGCGGCCTCGCCATGGCCGAACTAAACGACACCCAACGCGCCTTCCTCGCCTCCCTCCCCACCTTCGACCCAATTTCGACCTCCGTCCACGCCGCAAGCTGTCACTGCGGCGCTATACAATACACCATCACGCTCTCACCACCCCTCTTGAGTCAGAAAATAGGCAGCTGCAACTGCACCATTTGTACCAAGAATGGATATCTCTTTCTATACCCGCGCCGGCAGGACCTCGTTGTCCACAAAGGCGATGAAGTGCTGAAGAGCTATCAGTTCGGGAAGAAACAGCTTTTGCATAGGTTTTGTGGCGCGTGTGGGAGCAGTGTGTGGCACGATCCGAGACTGGGGATGTTGGGGGAGGAGCTGCCGGATTTGTTGGGGGTCAATGTGAGTCGCCCTGGTCCAGGAGTATGATCCATGAACGATCGAGATGCTGATCATGAATTCAGGTGCGGATGATCAAAGATGTGAAGGTGGAAGAGCTGGATATCGTCAAGTTTGATGGATACGCGAATTATCCGTTTATTGGGGAATCAACGCATTTGCAAGAGGCTGCTACGCCGTAGCGCATTGTAGCAATGATCGGGCAGATGGCTTGGGCTTTCATACAAGTGTATGTGTCTGAGCCAGGATGCTAGAAAGATCTCGATTGGCGGTTACCTTGACATGTCATCAATTAGTGTCGAGCACCAAAATAGGAATCAAGAACGTGTGATTGGATCATTGCTAATTTCAGGGTTGGGATGGACGAAGCAAATATCCATCCTGTCCCTCATCAAATGCTCCGAAGACTGCAGGAGCATAATGGACTCATTCTATGCGACCTCTTCCGACTCAGCTGCAAGAGTGGCCGAACCATCGGTACGTTGAGTCTCTGGGACTTGGACCCTGTCCTCCTGCCCTGCAACTTCTTTTTCCAGAGCAGTCTGTCCTTCGCTTGGATGATGTGCGTCATTCGCGTTGGCAGGCGGTGTCTGACTGTCCTCATTTGCGCGCCCAATGGAGGCTTCCGCATCGGCCATCTCAACATCGCCATCTGCCAGGGCTTGTGTCTCCGCAACCTCGCTACGCTCAACCTGCTCTTTTTTAATCTGCGAGGGCACCTTCGAAGTCCGCGAAGTCTGTGTACGTGGATGAGCCGTGTGGTCGCGGTCTTCACTGAAGACTTGATGGGCGTAATCGTGCTGCTTCCGAGAATCGTCTAAGCCCTCCGGAAATATACGTCCAAGGATCGCATGGTGCTTCTTGTGCACACTATCCGTGACATCAGGCTCTGAGTGACCACGAGTTGAAGGGCTCGGTGTGTCCGGTCCAACAGATGCCGAGGCCTGGAGACCAGTCGGCGTGGGTCCTGCTTCTGCTTCTCTTTGCTGCTCCTCCTTGCGTGCATGCACCTTTCTCAGGTTTGCTGCAGATGACTGTGAACGTCTATCTGGTCGACCATCTTTACGGACCAAGATACCCTCCTCATTTCTGATTGGCTTGGATCTCGTCTTCTTCACCTCAATGGGAGAGTCACGATCTTGGAAAACGCTGCGCGGTCCAATCTCCGGTATCCACTCGCCAGAGCGCTCGACCGTCATGGCGCCACCGCGCGCTCCACCACCGCCACCACCACGCCGCACGATGCTTCGAGCTAGATGCGCAGGATGACCTTCGGAGCCGGTAGGGCTACTATGCGAATCAGGTACGACTGGCCATCCACGTTCCCATTCTGGTGTTCCCGCAGGATGCTGTTGTCCATGCATGCTCTTGCGTACTCGGCCGCCCCTGCTACCTGGTCCTCGTCCGCCTCGTGAGCCTCTGCCACGAGCTGGACGCGGTTCAACCATGTGTTGAGGGTCAGCATGCCAATTTTGCTCTGCCGAGCTACTTTGTGTACCGTACGGATATGGCTGTGAAGATGGTGGTGCCGCATGTGGCCCTGGATGAGGTATTTGATGCGGTCCTATTGCGGGTCCGGGGTACGGCCCTACTTGTGGCAACGGCTGCGAGGCGACAACAGGCTGGGCTTGCGAGGGCAGAATCTGTGATGGTTCGGGAGGATGCTGAGACTTCAAGGGGTTGTCGTGAGAGCCATCGGTGGTGAGTTTTGGCCGCTTGGATTCGCCGGGTGTTGTGCTTGCGCCTGATAGTGGACTATCCGCACCATTCTCGAACACTCGCTTCACGCCACCGTTGACGGTAGCCCATCCGTTCTGAGTTGGAGGAGGCTCCTGCATTTGCGCGCTTTCTGGAGGTACCGCTGTCGTAGGCTTCTCAAGGTGCTGAACAGCCTGTGGTATCGAGGTCTGCCGGGCAGGCGTCTGGAATTGCGGAGCCTTGCTAGGATGTGGCGGCGCAGGATGAGAAGCATGAGCAGAGTGTACAGGCTGGTGCACAGGTTGGTGTGAAGGGTGTGCTTGATGCGGAGGCAGAGGTTGCCCGCGGGTCGCCGTCGACTCAGACTCCAGTCTCTGAATTTTGCCACTTAATATCGCGACGTGTTCCCTCATCGTCTCAAGGTCTGATGTACGATGACTGACGTCGCCAAGTCGTCGAGCCATGAGTTCAAGAGCCTCATCCTGATAGCTAGGCTGTGCTACTTCGCTGGGACGTCGTGCGCTCTCTGCTCTGGCGACCCGGACCTCCTGCACCAAAGCCATCATGCTACGATGGCACTCTTGCAGATCGCGACTCAGCTGATTGACAACATCACTCATCCTCCTCAACTCTTGATCCTGCCTCTGCAACTGTCCCTGAAACTCATGTCGCAAGCTGCTCTCAATTTGACGCACTATGTCGGCGGATTCCATCTGGGTACGGGCCTGTGCCGCCAAAGCGCTGGTATTCTGCGAAGTCTGCGTTTGTAGACGCTCGATAGCGTCAAAGTGTACGTCACGCTGGTCCCGAGGATAGCTGTGCCCATTTTTGAGACCGTTGACGGTCGACGTCGACGGAGCTGTGGGAGCAGAACTACCAGTTATGTTTGCTGACTGTAGCTGCGCAGGCTGAGGAGATTTCGGCGAATGTACGGTGGTCGCGGGAGCTGGATTTGTGACGTTCTGGGTAGCTGGAGAACGTGTTGTTGTTGTTGTTGTTGTTTTTGTTGTTGATGGCGGTGATTGACGCCTATTCGATGGTGTTGACTGGTGTACAGAGTCGCCTGACAGCGACTGAATGCGCCGATGCTCCGCTTCTTCATGTGTAGGCTGACCCCAAAGCGGATGCAAGGATGAGAGGGGAGTATCGAGATTCATGGTAGCCGTGCCGGATCTGTGTGGAGCTGGAGATGAGCTGGGCTCTGGAGTGACTAGGTCAGGTGCCACGTTCTCCTGTGGTTCTACTGTGACTGTCTTCCCCAAGGACGTCTCGCATCGCAATTCGATGTGTTGAAGCTTGAAGAATTCTCGACCACTGTCATCATATCAGTGATGGTCCAGCAATGGTCATTCCATGACAAGATCGAGGCGAAGTAGTTATGAAATTCAATGCAAGCCACATACGAATGCATTGTTGTCGCTGAACACATCGGTAGTGCAGAACAGCGGCAGATCAGGCTAGGGTGGAGACGAGAACACTCAATTCAGGGCGGAGGAAAGGACCATTGCGACTCACTAAAATCTTTTGCCACTTGCAGGTGTGTCAACTACCGCGAAGCCGAGATAATTGCTGCAGCTTGGACAGCAAGTCAGGTCTATGGTACTATCGACTGTCAGCGAGAAGCGAAATCGACGTCAAAAAGTGCGGGCCCCAGGGTTTAAAGCCATGCTAGTAACATGTAGGGTGGAGATAATCTGAAATGACTAGTGCGAACGCGCCAAAAGAGAATTTTAATACAATGTACCGGACCATTTTGATTGGTGCTAGGACATGCTCGTTAATGCTAGGGCATTGTCGGGTACTTGACTGGGAAAGGCAGTTGTGCGACAAAGCGCAATAGGACTTAATATGCGAAAGAGCAAATGCACTTACCATCCTGCTAAATCCGTCGAGTCTGATGCCTCTTTCCTTTGCTCCGACCTTCGTAGCAGACTTCTGTAAGACCCGAGCAACGCAGGGCTGTAATAGCTGCTAGTAGCTTTGTGCCACGAGTTGTAGAACTCGCCGATCTTGCCATCGCACTTCTTACAGAAAGCTGTGCTTGACCGATTGATTGGCGTTTCAGGTTGTGGAGAATTTTCGGGACGTGGTGATGCCTCGTCCGCACTCTCAGTGATCTCCACAACCTTTGATGGCGCAGCAATCGCAGTCTCCGGAACAAGTGATGCTGCTTGAGATGTGGAGCGCTGGCGCCGATGAGTATTGGTCGAATCACGAGCCCTCAAATGTCGTCTCGTGCCCGCCATGTGCTTTACTGTGCGCTTGGATCTTCTCAATCTATGGAGGTGTTGATGGAAGGTTCGCAGTGCAGCACATGGAAACGGACCGACAATCTCAAGATTGACGAAAGTTGGCGCGGCCCGAAGTAACCGGTTGCCTTCTTACACAGCGATGGTCTTGCAAACAAGTGAAGGTTGATGCTGGGACCCTAGAGGCAACCGACTGTATTACGTGTGGAAACCGTCAGCGCACGACTCGCTTTGGTACGCCTTGAGGCAGAAGCGCACAGCGTTTCAGAGGTCGGATCAGAGGCTGAAGAGGAGGATAATTAGCGATTGCTATACGAGATTGAGGGATTGTTGGGATCCGAAAGACGAAAAGGGCTTGCGCCAGAAAGCAGCCGATGGAAGCTCAGAGAGGGAAAGGGTGTTAAGATTAGCAGAAGTTAATGACTTAGCGTCTCTTACCAGACGCGCTAACTGGATAGACGCATTCAATCACGAAAAAGAGCGCACTAATCTGGCTTTACCGGCTTATGCGGTTCCAGAACCTGGTCAATATTCATTTCTTTCCAAATGCGCTGCCTATCATCATTCGTAGTCATCACTAAGCTGCTTGTTATCTTGTAACACGAGCCTGATTTGGATGCCGCATTTAGGAGCCTTATCAACCTGTTGCACTCCCAAGTGCGCTTCCAAGCACTTCTTACACTAGCTTCAGCACTGCCTTCGTTGAGCTTGTGAAGGCAAGCCGATCCAATTTCCAGAGTTGCAATGAGGATTTTACTTTTGCTGCACATGCCACACGCGGCACTACTAATCACCGAAACTACCTGCTTGTATGCAAGGGATGACAATTGCATGTGCAATCACAACGCGCAGTGCGCGATACACAAGATTTCTGTTGCGTGAAGGATGCGTGCATCTAGCGCAAAAGTGCTGGACGCGATTGTTCATTATAATGTGCAGGCATCGTAGCCACGATGTATGGAGGTAGGTCACAACAACACCCGATGATGTTACAGTCATCCTCGGTGGACGAAATTACCCCTTTCGGCTATATGCGATGCGGCTGCATAGCAAGCGCCTTCTTTAGCGCATATGCTCAGTTTGAAACCCATGTGTTACTACACGTGTAGCACACGCGAGACACAAATACTTGCATCTCACTTAACGACGATAAAGCCAACGCCGTTGCGGGCGTCCTGACAAGCTTGTGAGAGTGCCTGCACCTCGGTATCCGTCCACTTTACGCTCAGATTATCCCAATTCTTAGTGGCATACTCTCGGCGATACTGCTGTTGCATCGCTTGCAGACGACGAATCTCTCGAGGGTCGCCTGTACCACTGTACACGATGAGGGCTGTGCAGCGTGGTAGTAAGTCGTAGATCTGAGTGATGTGCTTGACGGTTCTCGCAACGGCGTCGCCCAGCTCAGAGCCCTGAACTTCAACTTCATCGTCGCCGTCCTTCGAAAGGCCCAGCCTCTGCAAAGCATTCTGTCGAATCAACTCCACATCAGCAGTCTTTGCATCGTCCCACCAGCCACGAGCCAGCTCCAGCTCGCGCAGACGTGCCCAGATGAAGTCAACCTTGGCGGCGGCGCCATCTCGGGCTTCCATTGCTCCTTTAAGAGCTTCATCAATGGCCTCGATGACCTGCTCATCTGTCTTGCATCCTTTCGAGAGCTGCGCCTGACCGCCATGTCCGCGCTGTGGCTCGCCCCAATCAATAACAGCTCCTGCACGGGTCTCGTTCGCCTTTGGCCGCGGTGTGCGTCCCAGTCTTTTGAAGATGGATTCGGCGTTGGTGTCTCCAGATCCCCATTTGGGTCCTTTCTCGCATTTTTGCTTGACCAAGTCAAGACAAGTCTTCGAATCTTCGACACTGTCGTGGCCACTTGAGCCCTTCTGCACCTCTCGATGTAGATACTTCTGGGCGAGCCACTTCAGTGACTGTTTGTATGGTGGCCCACGGGGGTGAGGGAAGAGGATGCCTGTATCGATGATAAAGGGATGTGTGAGCTTCATTGCATTAAGGTCCGAATTCAATGAGTGTCCCACAAGAATCGTGCGCGGGGTGATGAGCTCCAATAGCTCCTTCTGGATGTCCGACAAAGTGGTCGTGACATTTTCGAGCATAGCCGGTGTGATACCTGACCACTGCGTCAAATAATCCTTGATGGGTACATCGGGCTTGACCAGTTTGTCCATGGCCACACTACCGTCCCAGTTGAGAAGGCTGATGCGTGTCAGTACGAGCTGATCGTTCTCAGCTTTGCACATTTCGCAATCGACAGAAATAATGTGTCGTCCAGCAGTCACACTGCCCTGCTCGATCTCGTTCTCAGGCACAATGCCGTCCTCCAGGGACGCGACCTTGGTGTCGACCCAGCCGTCTTCTGTGGACCGACCAGCCGCCAGTCTCTCTTTGTGTGCAGCTGCTTTCGATTCCGGTGTCAGAAACCAGGCTGGATGAAGGTTATATTCATTCTCTTGCTGCTCTCCTAGAGTCGCGATATATTCGGTAATGGGTGTACGTTTGTTGTCCCAATGTTTCGAGTTCTGTGGCGTAGGTCCTTTGTGGCCACCATTCTTCTTCATCTGCTTCTCCTCCTTCGTCTTTGGGATTTGCGAGGTTAGCATAGTGTGAATTGGCGAGTGTACCCTGATGAACTGATTACCGCGATGTTCGCCTTGCGCCTTGATCGGCCAAACATGCTCAAAGATTTCAGACAATGGCTTCAATGCGTCAGGCAATCTGCTTGGCTTCAGGCTTGCGGGGTAGTATTCGTTGTCTGCAATGCGCAGGAACTTGGGCTTATCCTTTTCTGCAGATGTGACTTCCTCAGCATTTGATGCAAGATCAGCAGGCGCTTGTTCCGCCACTGACTTGTCTACACCTATCGCTGTCGTTGCGTCCAAGGAAACTTTGCCATTGAACATGCCCAGTTCTAGGCCAGGGACCATCAGCATGACGACTTGTCGAATGCTGGTGCGATTGCGCACGGAAACCCATTGAGGCGCATTGCCGTCTGCAAGCAGATACAGTACAAGTGCCTGCAGATCTGTGATCTTCACGTGCGATTGCAGTCGAGCATGATATGAGTGCTCAATGGCTGGATAATTTCTCTCGAGCTTCCGCTCCTTGCGTCGCTCTTCTCTGGTCGCAGTTGTAGCTTTTGCCGCACCGTTGGGGGCACCTTCCTTATTGGTGGAGAACGGGTTCTCTGGGGGCGACGTTTGATCTCCGAGGTCACCATCAGGAACGAATGGGTTGGTTGAAGCAGCGTCTCGTGCACCAGCACTTGAGCCTCGACGGCCACAGTGAGAGTTGTTGGAGTTTGTGCGCTCCTTCCTCCGCCTCTTGGAGCCGCCGGCTATTATCCAGCCTTCATCGGCCTCGACAGCGGTCGAAGTCGCATTGGGCTGATTCTCTCCCCTCAGATGCGCCAGCGTCGCGCCGAGTCCGACATCGACGAGCTCTTCTTCGCCGCTTCCTCGCTTTCGTTTTGTCATGTCGACAGGCATGCGACGGGCCTGATATAGTGGTTTGTGGGGTTGGATTGGAGGGCAGCCTGGAGCTCTCAAGAAATGTTCGAGAAAGACAGCCTTAGCGCCACGCTAGCTTATCGATATTCCAGCATGCCTTCCTTAACCTCGATGATGCGCCTGAGCTCATGCCTTCACTTTCATTTGCATTTTCATTTGCACTTTCACTTCTATGGGATGCAAGTCTGCCATGTTACCATCTCATGTCTGGGCTCAAATCTACGGCGTAGCGCTGGTCCCAAGACACGTCAAGTCGCCCAACCAGGCAGGTAACCGCTAAAAGTGTTGACTGCTGTCAACGTCCACACTGTTGTCAACCAACACTCCACCCTCAAACAATGGGTTTCATGCTCGAGAATGCATACCTCGCAATCCTCCAATACTCTACACCATTCTTTTCCTCTTTTCTCAGCACGAACAACTCCTGATTTCTATGCTCTTCCTGCGTCCCTCGCTTCAACCAGAACTTCGTACCCACCGCCGTCGTCCGCGCGAACGCCCAGCCCTCCCCAATAACCATGATTTCGTCGATGCTGAAGTTGATCTCTAGCTTGATGGTCGAGAAGATCCGCGCGTAGGCTGCTTTGAGGGCGTCTTGGCCGGCTGCTGGGGTGAAGCCGGGCGCCATTATAACCCCGTCGGTGGTGTAGACGGAGAGGAGATCAGGCATT
This sequence comes from Phoma herbarum, assembly GCA_001599375.1. Taxonomy (NCBI): domain Eukaryota; kingdom Fungi; phylum Ascomycota; class Dothideomycetes; order Pleosporales; family Didymellaceae; genus Phoma; species Phoma herbarum. Next base: position 146,667 of record BCGR01000006.1, on the reverse strand, counting down.
GAGTGTGAAGAGAGCACGGTGCCGTAGCGGTGGAGGAGCGCTGTGATCTGGGCTTCTTCGTCGGCCACTGGGACAGTCAGTGCGATTGGAGCACGCTGGACACGGTCAACGTACTTTTGTGTGAAGCTTAAGCGTGCAGCAGCGCAAAAGTATCTTGATGGGATGCAGTTCTGCACTGACGCTTCAACGAACTTCATATCTGTGCTCATCAGCTCGTATGGCGACATATCGGCAGCAGCATTCGAGCACCGAAAGTGGTGTTGTGTTGTTGATATCCTGGCAGGATCCACCCCCATCTTTGACCAATCTGGCATGGGATGTCGTACCCTTCCAAGCAGCGCATTAATGCCTTCCTCACACGACATGGCTATGATGTACGTTATCTCTCCGAACCTAAAACTTTCAGTCACATTGTGTTCCTGTCGAATGTGGTTTCTGCGCTTCCAAAAAACGGAATCCCGAAAGACATTATACATCCTGATGTGCTCTTTCAGGGCCGTGGGTTGGCTCAAATTCTGATTTGGGGCTTACCACATCCCAACGTTGTCCATGCTGCCCGCACATACGCCGGTTCGGAACCCTTTCGAGATCTCGGCGAGTACAGTTGGACAGTAAGTGATGATCGCGTCTACGTGCTGAGAAGAACGCATACCGAGTAGACACATGGTGGAAGGAGCGAGACAGAACATGCCCCTTGCTGGTGATGTCTTGAGCATTCTCACGTAAGTCTAACGAAGTGCTTCCTTCTTCTTGAGAGTTTCTCGCGTAGAGAAGAGCTTAGAGCAGAGAAGGCGACGCATGCCCTGATCGTCTACTCTTTTGTTAACAAAGTGTGGCTGGACAACAGACCTATTCTGATCACGAGAGGGTTCACAACGTTGGCAGATGATATAGAACCAGGTTCCGCGATGATGTACACTTTCCAACGCAGCATATACTCGGCTGTTGGTGCGCTCGATTCGGAGATCATCCTTAATTCGATAGGATATGTAGGTCACAAACAAGATGCGTATTCATGAAGTCAAAGAGCACAGCATTGGATGCATAGCACGACACGGACTGTTCTTAGAGTCTTTTTCACATGTTCGATCCCTGTGAAGACTTTGAAAGTGCAACCAGATGGGAGAAACGGACTCACCGATCGAAGAAGGCGTACACCGCCATTTTGAAGGCAGAGGGAGACATCCAGGCGTGCAGGCTTAGTTTTGGAATCCCATGCAGCTTCTTTCGTCTCGAATCGAGCTCATACTGAGATGCACGTAATGCAATTCAAGTATGACAATTCCTGTCCTTGAGCGGCAAAGCATCTCATATAGCACATGAGCGTTTATGAAACCCTCCCATTCCAGAGAAGGTGCCGGAAGAAGCGGCAAAACAGAGGGATGGCGAGGACGTACGCCTTCTTTGGACCCAAGCCACGGGCTTAATTTGTCTTGGCTCCCTTTTGGTTCTCGAGACTGGCGAGCGTGGAGAAGTGGAAGTGCAGGTAAACGCTGCAGGCTTTATATGCGGTATGTAAGCAACGACTCAGGCAATGCAAACAAACTCGTTCAAACCACATGATCGTAACAGCACCATAGAAGACTGGAGATACTCAACATCACAAGAAGACGATCAATTCAAAGGGTCATACAAAGAACCCGGGGTATATCTGTTATCACCAAACTCCGTCATGTGTCAATCCATCCTCAATCCTCAATCCTCCTTCCCCTTTAGACATCCTACATCCTAGCATGATGTCCGACGCTCCTCTTCCGATGTTCCCTCAAGAACCTCTTCGCCCTCGCGCCACTCAGGCCCGGCCCAGGGGTGGCCTCCGCCCCAGCCGTGACCGTCTTGTATATCGTCTGGTACACCGTCTTCTGCGCCACACTGGTCTCGGTGACTGTGGGCGCTGCTGGAGGCGCATGGGCGTCTGAAGGACTGACGGGTGGCCCTGGTGCCGAAAGGGCAGGTCCCGAGGGAACAGGTGCCGAAGGAGCACCAGAAGCACCAGCTGGTGGTCCTGCCGACGGCGAAGGCGGTGCCATAGCAGTCCCAGTAGGACTGGGCAAGTTCCCGACAGGCACGCTCATACTGCCAGAAGGCACTGCGGGGGGCTCTGCAGGTTTGTCTTCGACGGGTTGAGTAGCATTTGAGGATGGCGCGGAGCCGGGCTGGGGCCATTGGAAGCCCGGCATGCCGTCGTCGCCCACGGGCTCCGCAGGCTTGGTGGGTGTGGCGGCCTTGGAAGTGGCGGCTAGAGAAGTAGGCGCGACGGGATAGCCATCTTGTGTTTTCGAGGGCTCAAGGGCTTCGGAGGTTGGTATGATGACGGGCGGTGTGGGCTCGACAACAGGTGCGCTGGTAACGGCTGGTAGCTCCGCAGAGATAGATAGGCTTGGGGAGACATATGAGCCTGACGAGAATGACAGTATCGGGGCGCTAGTGGGGATCACGGCGGGAATAGTTGCGTAGCCGGAAGAGATCACAGGCACGGAAGCGTTCTCAGTAGGAACTGGTACAGGCTCCGAGATGACAGTGCTCTGAGCCGGGTATCCAGATGCCGATGGGGCGGGGGTGTCGTTTCCATTGTCTTGGTACACCTTTAAAGCATTGATGGTCCAGTATGCATCTTTGAAAGCCTCTGGATTGTTCTGCACATACTCATCGCAGGTGGGGGCCTTTTTTCCGCATGATCCGGTGGTGTCCCACGCGTTACCAGCCCAGTCACCACAGAACGCGGTGTTAAAGACAATCTGCTGTTCCTTGAACATGCTCTCGATGTTGCAGGCGCCGGTGAACTTGGCAGCAGGAAGACCCCAGCCATCGGGTTTAGGAGCGTCGCCGAGAACATCATCAGGGATCGATCCGCGTGGAAAGTAGTAGACGCTGATAGCTTCGTCGGTCCACTGTGTCGCGTACACGCCACCGCCAATTGCGTTGAGCCCGACGCCGTAGCTGTCTGTTGAAGGGTGCTCGATGGAGCATCCGACGTTCTTGCTTTGGTTCTTGGCATTGACATCGCAATCTGGTGTGGTGACTTCACCGGCGAAGATGCTGGTGTCAGGGCCGATCTTGCAGCCAGGAGCGGTGTGAAGGGTCATGCCGTTGTGCGTTTGATCATTGACGCCCTCAAGGATATCGATCTCTCCACCAGTGGGCCAGTCAGGCCCGACCATCCAAAACGCAGGCCATGTTCCACATCCAGTAGGCATGTGCGCAACGTCCATGACTACCAGACCAGAGTTGTACTTCTTCTTGCTCACGAGTCTCAGACTAGGCCTGCCATCTGGAGTTTCGTTGGTGGAGTCGACACCCCACTGCGCACCCGTAGTTACGGAAGCGTTGATGAGGTTTGTCTGCCTCGCAGTGGCTTCGTCGACATACTTGACGAATCCTGATTGTGGTCAGTTGAGCACCATTCATAATCAAGCAAGGCACATACCGTTTGTTGGGTCCGCAGTATCGAAAAAGTCAAATGCGCCGTAGAAATCTGTCATGTAGTCGTCTTGCAAAGCATAGCCAGCTATGCTGAGGTCGAAAAGGGAGGCCGCAGCCAACAACAGTGTGAAGGAACGCATCGTCAAGACGCCAAAAGAAGAGAATACTGAAGAGAATGACTGCGTGCGAGACGCGATGGAAGAGACGGAAGACTAGACCTGAAATCACCAACAGCAGCGAGATAACCCAACAGTCGATCCGGGGCGCACACGCCTATATACGCGGCACTTGGACTTGATCACGGATCTCCCTTAGGCAGGTCCCGCTTGGTTAGACGAGCGGTTGTCCATCCTGTCCCCGGCTGTCTTCCCAGCATAGTCTTGTTTCAACGACTGAACAGGATCCAGAAGCCGGCTTCCAAACGAGGCGCACGAGTCGCAATCACCGTTAGTGTGCCCAAGGGAGACGGCAACAACCACTGACGATCACCGACAAGGCTGGACGGCGTCGGACAAGCCTCAACAACGCCATCGGCAGCGTTTGACCCAGACTGCATTGTTTCATGGAAATGCGAACGGGTTGGCCGCCGCACGTCGAGTGGTGGCGCGTGAAACAGGTACCAGCGCGCGAAAACGCTACATCCTGGGCACTACGTGTCCGTGCTTCGCGGCCCGCTTTGGATCGACCTGCCTGAGGGTATCGTTTGGTGTGATGGATGCGGTTCGCTGCCGCGGACTTGACAGGTTGAAACGTGTGGTGGTTGGGGTTGCTGCGCAGGAGGTGTTCATTGGCTGCGACGAGCCGCCGGCAAGAGAAGCGAGATGGTCCACAGGCCTGAAACTTGACCTCCAAGCCAAGTATTCCTACCCAATGTATAATTACCAACGTTATCGTCCACTCATTTCTGTCGGTGAAGGATAAAAACCGCGCATGGAAGGTTTTGCTGCATCTTGACGTGTGTATACGCTGGCGTACCTGCATGCAGTTGTGGGCTGCATCGTGACGACCGTGAGGCACGCTTCTATGCTGGCCGGACGGACTGAATGAGGTTCCGGACATGTCAAAGACAGACGCAACTAACTCCGCAAGGGGTGGTCAAGGAACGATGCCTTATCGCAAACCCTTGACTATGCGGGGTGAGACCGTTGAATCCACCTTGATGTCGTTTCTTTGTGAAACCGGCAATAAGGAAAGCGACAAGCCATCGATCTCAGATTCATCATCACAAGACGCAGAATATGATTTGACATTATGAAAATTAGTACGTGTCATGAAAGTACTGTTATTATGTTTCATTTATCTATCCGTCATATGCATCAATCATTTGGGTATACGTTTCTCTACTGCAGCGACTCGATGACAATAGCGGAGGCACCACCTCCACCGTTGCAGATACCAGCGCAGCCGACCTTGCCCTTCTTCTCCTTGAGCACACCAAGAAGAGTAGTTGTAATCCTAGCACCAGAGGCGCCAAGGGCGTGACCCAGAGCCACAGCACCTCCGTGGAGGTTGACCTTGTCCTCCTGGATGCCGAGGATCTTCATGTTGGACAGGGCAACAACGCTGAAGGCCTCGTTGATCTCGAAAGCGTCAACGTTAGCGATGTCAACCTTGGCGTGCTTCAGAGCCTTGGGCATGGCAAGAGAGGGGGCGGTGGTGAACTTAGAGGGGTTCTGTTCAGCATCACCCCAGCCAAGGATCTTGCCAATAGGCTTGAGGCCGTGCTTCTTGACAGCCTCCTCAGAAGCAAGGACAAGGGCAGCGGCGCCGTCGGAGAGTGGCGAGGCGTTGGCGGCGGTCACGGTACCATCCTTCTTGAAGGAAGAGCGCAGTGTGCGGGTCTTGGACTCGTTGAACTGTACTTTGTCAGTGACTGATTACTCATTCCACCAGATCAGTGAACAAGAGAGTCGGAGTGAGTGCTTACGTTCTTGGGCTCGTCGTCAACAGAGACAGTGACCGGGGGCTTGCCACGTCCCTGCGGGACCTCGATGGGGGCAATCTCAGAGGTGAACCAGCCAGCCTCAGTCGCCGCGATGGCCTTCTTGTAAGAACGGATGCAGTACTCGTCCTGGTCCTCACGAGTGAAGCCGTGGTCGTCGGCGCACTCCTCCCCCTGGAGACCCATGTGCTCCTTCTTGTATGCATCAGTAAGACCATCCTTAAGGACGCCGTCCACCAGGGACTGGTCGCCGAACTTGGCACCAGTCCTCATGTTGGGGAGGTAGTGGGGCACGTTCGACATGCTCTCGGTACCGGCAGCGACAACGATGTCGGCATTACCGGTGATGATGGTTTGGGCACCAACAATCAGGGACTTGATCGAGGAGGCGCACACCTTGTTGATGGTGGTGGAGACAGTCGACTCGGGGAGACCAGCACCAATGGCGCACTGGCGGGCAGGGTTCTGGCCGAGGCTGAACAGTCAGTATGGACGTATAGAGGCATTCAAGGTGGTGTCTTACTTTGCGGACATGACATTGCCGACGAAGACCTCCTCGACATCCTCGGGCTTCAGGCCGGCGCGCTCGACAGCAGCTGCGCAAACATCAGACAATTGGTCTTATTATGGTTGACAGACATTCCACATACCCTTGATAGCATGGGAACCAAGCTGAATCGCGCTCAGACTCGCGAGAGAGCTACGTTGGTGGTGAGTTGTTGGTCGTTGCCCCTCGTTTCAACAGGAAAACATACCCAAGGAACATGCCCGTGGGCGTACGGGCAGCCGAGACGATGTAGACAGGGGGAAGGGAAGACATTTTGGGTATATTAGACGCGACTGGAACGTTGTACGTGAAGGAAGGCAGCTGTTCTTTCGACTGAGGCAAGGCGTGACCCTTTTAAAATGTGATGGGACTCTTCTCTGCAGCGCCGCCATCGGTCCACGCACTTTCCCTGCAGCGCGCGCTAGACAGGGATAGCTGGTGCTATCGTTCACCGCCTGCCCCGCCCAGATGCAGGACAAGGCCGCTAGGCGAAACTGACGGTCCGCATCTGCTTAGTCATCTTGAAGCTCAAAGATTCTGGAAGACCGTGATGCGCGTAGGTGACTTGCAACTTCACGCGTAACGCCGCCATGGATGACCTTTACGACGAGTAAGCCCTCTCAGATGACTTTCTATATTTACGCGACTGACTTTGTGCAGGTTTGGTAACTTTATTGGAGAGGCCGAGTCCGATGAAGAAGTCCAGACGAACGGCGAGGCGGCGGATGCCTACGTCCTTGACGATGACGAGCCAGAGGACGCCGACGTGAACGACCAGCAGCTTATGGAGGTTGACGAGGGACCATCCAATGCAGTCATCCTGCACGAAGACAAGCAATACTATCCCTCCGCGGCGGACGTATACGGCGACGATGTCGAAGTCCTGGTACAGGAGGAGGATGCGCAGTCTTTGGCGCAGCCGATTATTGCGCCAGTTGTACAGAAGAAGTTCACAGTTCAGGAGACGGACTTGCCGCCTGTGCACTACTCGAGAGAGCTGTTGACGGACTTGATGAACTTCCCAGATCAGATACGCAACATTGCAATTGCTGGACATTTGCACCATGGAAAGACTGCATTCATGGATATGTTGGTGATGGAGACACACGACATTCAAGATCGACTGGACTACAAGAAGGGAAAGAAGAGGGAAGAGCAGCTGCGATATACCGACGTACACATCCTCGAGCGCGAACGAGGCCTTTCGATCAAGGCTGCGCCGATGAGCTTGGTTCTACAGAACACAAAGTCGAAGTCACACCTTTTCAACATTCTTGATACACCTGGACATGTCAACTTCGCAGACGAGGTTGCGTCGTCTTTGCGCCTGGTAGACGGTGTGGTACTGGTTGTAGACGTTGTGGAAGGTGTGCAGGTAAACACAGAGCAGGTCATCAAACACGCGATTCTGGAAGATCTGCCTTTGACTCTTGTGATCAACAAGATGGATCGTCTGATTCTGGAATTGAAGCTTCCACCCAAAGATGCCTACTTCAAGATCAAGCACGTCATTGAGGAGGTCAACACAGTCATCGAGAACACAATTCCTGGACGAGGCGAGAGCAGGCGTGTTAGTCCTGAGAAGGGCAATGTTGCATTTGCCTGCACGAGCATGCGCTGGTGCTTCACCATCCAATCGTTCGCAAAGATGTATTCAGACTTCTACCCCGGACCGTCAAAACTGCCCGGCTTTGGAGTGCCCATGAAGGGGCTGGATGTCGATAAGTTCGCCATGCGACTCTGGGGCGACATTTTCTACAACCCAGGTAGCCGCAAATTCAGCCGCAAGGCACAAGAGGAAGGTTCACAACGGTCGTTCGTACACTGGATTCTGGAACCAGTCTACAAGCTCTACTCTCACACTCTCAGTGAAAGCTCGGCCGATCTCAAGGACACATTGGGTGCGCTAGGAATCAATCTGAAGCCTTCAGAGTACAAGACGGACGCGAAGGAGCTTATGCGACTCGTCTGCCAACAGTACTTTGGACCGTCCTCAGGTTTTGTAGATATGGTCATCCAGCATGTGCCACCACCGGCCGAGGGTGCGAAAAGGTTGCTTCAAAGGCACTACACCGGACCGCTTGACTCAAAAACCGCCGAGGCAATGGAGAAGTGCGACCAGGACGGACCGCTTGTCATCCATGTCACGAAATTGTTCAATGCGACGGACGCGAAGTCATTTACAGCTTTGGGACGTGTCATGAGCGGCATTGCGAAATCTCCACAATCGGTGCGGGTCCTTGGCGAAGGCTACACGATCGAAGACGAAGAGGACATGGTTGTCGCCACCATAACAGACACATGGATCGCCGAGTCAAGATACAATGTACCTGTTAGCGGTGTGCCGGCAGGTAATTGGGTGCTGCTCGGTGGTGTGGACAACTCGATCGTCAAGACAGCGACGATTGTAGCCTCGAAACTTCCTGACGATGAAGACGCCTACATTTTCCGACCCATTCGGCACTTTTTCGAGTCCGTATTCAAGGTTGCGGTGGAACCCATCAACCCTTCCGAGCTGCCAAAGATGTTGGATGGTCTTCGCAAGATCAACAAATCTTATCCACTCATCACCACGAAGGTCGAGGAGTCTGGAGAGCACGTTGTTCTTGGTACTGGCGAACTGTATATGGACTGCGTTCTGCACGATTTGCGACGACTGTACGCGGAGATGGAGATCAAGGTTTCTGACCCAGTCACAAGATTCTGTGAGACAGTCGTCGAGATGTCTGCCATCAAGTGCTACGCCATGACACCTAACAAAAAGAACAAACTGACCATGATCGCCGAGCCGCTGGATCCAGGTATCGCCGAAGACATTGAGTCTGGCAAGGTCGACATAAAGCAGCCTGTGCGTGTCGTGGGCAAGTTCTTTGAAGAAAACTATGGCTACGATTTGCTTGCGTCTAGAAATATCTGGGCGTTTGGACCTGATGACATGGGCCCCAACATATTGCAAAACGACACACTCCCTTCAGAGGTCGACACCAAGACGTTACGCACAGTGCGCGACACGATACGGCAGGGTTTCAGTTGGGCGACGCGCGAAGGTCCGCTCTGCGAAGAGCCCATCCGCAACACCAAGTTCCGCATCACAGATGTCGAGCTAGCTTCAGAAGCCATCTTCCGCGGCGGCGGTCAGATCATCCCTACAAGTCGACGAGCCTGCTACTCGAGTTTCCTGATGGCAAGCCCGCGCTTGATGGAGCCTGTGTACTCCTGTAGCATGACCGGTCCTGCAGACACAAAGAGCAGTCTATACACAGTACTGGCTAGGAGGAGAGGGCACGTCCTACAGGATGGACCGATTGCAGGCACACCGCTGTACAATGTGAGGGGACTTATCCCGGTTATCGACTCTTTCGGCTTCGAGACCGATCTGAGAGTAAGTTGTTCACGCGACACCGGTACGATGACATTCGCTAATCATTCTCAGATCCACACACAAGGTCAGGTTTCGTTGTCTCTCGTCTTCGACCGCTGGTCCATCGTTCCTGGTGACCCACTCGATAAGGAAATCAAGCTTCGACCGCTCGAGCCGGCGACCGCACAAGCACTCGCACGCGACTTTGTGCTCAAGACGAGAAGGAGGAAGGGTCTCGCCGAGGATGTCACCATCAGCAAATTCCTCGAGCCAGAGCTGTTCAGGAACCTGAAGGAGAGCGGTGTACTCGATGGCTGAGGATGGATTGTATGATATAAAAGGGGGGTTTGATGGCGTAGAGACTGCCTACAGAAGACGTGGGCATGTCAAAAGCAGAACGATTGAATATACCCTTTGAACATTACGTTGATGCTCCCCATTCCTCTCACCCATGCTCTACGCGGTCTCGTGTATAAAGTGGCGTGCGCTTGTCTGTGCGTTGAACCTCCTTGCTTCCATTCCACCTTGAACGTTGGTTTTATGACGGCCATCAGTTCCGGCAACAAGGGTTAGAGTAAAAGTAACCACGAAAGCGCCTAGCAACCATACGGAAACGACATTGACGTCACCCAAGCTATCCACCTGAGCATGTACATCTATTATTAGGTTGTCATCTAGGAATACTCGTCCCAATCGACGGTGGTCTCAAGCTCAGTTCGCCAACACACTCCTCAACATTGCCAAGAAACTAGGATGCAGCTTCCTAATCTCCTCGATAGTTGGTTTCTTGGGCTCGCCCGCCCTCCTCTTTAGCTTTTCGGCAGCTCTTGCACGGTTCTTGCGCTCCGCTTCGATGGGGTCATCGTCATCATCGATCTCTTCTTCGTCTTCTGAGTCCGTAGCGTCGTCGTCGAGTTCGAGATCTTGGAGATCAAGCTGTATTGCGTCAGTACGTGTAGTCCGATGCAGGATTGCAAGATCGAGATAGAGCGGGTAGATACCTCGTTAAGCCCAAAGTCACTGCTCTTGAACCCAGCCATACCGCCGAGCACAGGATCCGGCTCATCGCCAGCACTAGCCATCTTCTGCCTTGTCTTGTCTTGATGCCACTTCTTGCGGGCGGTCTGCCATTTGATCAGACTGTTGATCTCTCTGATGGCTTTCCGCCTGTCTATGGTGCCTGAGTCCATGCCGCCCTGAAACAGCGCGTTCATGTCGAGCTTGCCGCCGCCGTTGGGGCCGTGGCGCAAGAACTCGAGAATGCCTTCTAGCCAACCCATGAGCTGGTCAAAAAGCCCATTGTCGTGGATGTGGACCTCGTGGACGAACTTGTAGAAATTATCTTCGTGCCGTGCACAAAGGTCGATGAATGCTTGGACTGTTTGGTTCGGGTCTGCGGAGACCTCTTGTCGCTGGCAAGCCTCGATGGTCTTGATCGTGTCATCGACGAATACGGCGAAATCTGTGATGCTGTTGTAGACGTTCGCGGACTTGTAGACTCGGACGAGAGGTTCGTAGAAGATGGTGAAGAGGTCGCGGAAGAGTTGGAGCGTGGTTGGCTATGATAGTTAGTGACTACTCCTCTAATGGACCTCATCCTATGCTTACTTCCTCAATGATTTGCAGCATCATGAGCTTGTCGCGCTGTCTCAGACACAGCTTGAGGTACTGCTTAAGATGCGCAAAGAGCTCGGCGCCCTGTCGTAGGTCCTTGTCGATCTGACCAGACGCATTAGTACGGATGCTGTTAACGCTGCGCGTGCTGTTGTTTCTGCTGTAATGATTGGTCGGCCTCACATTTTCGACCGCATTGTTCCATGCGACGTAGGCGTTGAAGACCTTCTCAACTTGCTGGGAGCTCAACTCCGGCTTGAAGAAGTCGGATCGAAGAATCGTCACAACGATGTCGACCTGTTCGCTCTGCGCTTCTTGTCGAAGAACACCCTTAACTTCTTCATCCGATTCGACGTAGGCTTTGATCTTGGCGCACAGAACATCGTCCTTGATCTTGGTGGCGGCGAGAGTATCGATCGTCTTCTGCACAGAATTAACACCATCATTGATGGCCATACCAAAAATACGCTGGAGCAAAGATCGCGCGCCGAAGGGTTGCGCAAGGAACAGATCAAGGACGCCGCTCATTACCGCTGCTGGATTCGCAATCCTGATGACGTTCTTCAGTACACTGTATGGCACCAGCGAATGTATCCGTTTCGCCTGCGCAAACAGCTCTGGCGAGTTGTCTTCGGCCAAGAACAGATGGTAGATGGTGGCCGCGACTTCTATTCGCAACCACTCCGCGAACTTCTGATACTCTGGCTTCAGCTGGGATATCGAGTTCTTCAACCTGATCTCCTGGAAGAGATGCGAGAGGCCATTTCTTTCCACAATCTCTCGCCTGAACTTTTCCATGTGGATGTCGAGCTCAGCAGCACGTTTTCGCGCCACTTCGTAAAATTGCTTCTGCTCTTGTATCCGCTTTCCGTCCATTATCATGCGTTTCTCGATGTCCTCCATTTCTTCCTCGTTGACTTCGATGGGGTCGTGTGTGAGGAAGTCCGCCATAGCATTCGATTGGGCGATGCGCTCGTTGTTGAGGAACGAACGGAGGAAAGCTCGTAACGACACACGCTGCTCCTCGCGGTAGAGAGTGCGCGGTGGTGTATATCCGCTGTAGCCCTCTCCTGACGCACGTGGGGACCGCGTCCCTGGTGCTCCCAACGACGTCTGTGAGGCATTTTTCTTGTGACCGCCGCCCCAAAGGTAGCTTCGTAGACCTCCGCCACCGCCATCGCTCTTCTGATATGTGTCGGGGGCTGGCCCTTGTGTCGAAACCGAGGAGATGGAACTAGCATCGTCGTCGTCCTTGGATGAGCTCAAGATGGAGTCTTTCTTGTTCTTGCGTGGGAGTGGAGGGAGCACCTTTCCAGGAAGCTCGAGGCGTATGCGCTTGTGAAGGTTGACAAAGTCCTGGTATCGTCGTCCGACATATATCTCGCGGTCGCCGCTCTGTTTCACTCTGATGATATACTCCTGCAAATTGTTAGCTCGACTTGGTTGAGTTCTCCGAGTCTGACCTACCGCGTGTGTGTGATAGCGGAGGTGCTTCTTCACAGATGTAGTCCTCACACCAGCAACATTGACATCCCAACCGTTAATGAAATGCCCGCTGGGTGCGTTCATGTGTAAGCCGTCCTCATTTGCGCCGCGCTCGACAATCTCCATCTCAGAGAAGCGTATCCTCTCCTCGTAGCCAGACGCTGTGGGAATACCAGAGACCATCATGAGCTCGACCAGCTTCTCCGCCTTGAGTGCCAGCTTCCGCCGTTTTGTTTCTTCGAGGCGGTCCTCCGACGATGAAATGTCTTTGCTTGCGAACGACTCAAGGAACTACAGGGCCGACTGTCAGCACGCACTCGCAGCCCTCAGGACGATGTCACAACTCACCACTTGCAGCTTGTCCTGCCAGAATTCCTTCTCCTTGGCCTTGTCGAGGAAGGGGAAGTTTCGCACATGGTTGACGAATATGAAGCGCAACAGAGGCAGCTCCGAGTCTTCGGGAGCGACTTCGCCGGCGTCTGAACGGAAGGGAGCGCCGAAACGCTTGAGGGCGGTCGGCGAGGAGAGTTCGGAGATTTCGAATTGCGTTTGCTGGGAGATGAGTTCGCGCTTGAGGTCTGTGTATGTCAGCATCTCCTAGAGTGCTGCTACGGTCTGGCTGCTTACAGTGCTCTTGCTTGCCGGTCAAGATGGAGCCCTCTGGCGGCACCGACATCATAGAGGCCATTGTGTAATTTGTGTCCACCCGTTTCGCCGTCGGCCGCTCTGCGCCTGCGTCATGGGGCTCGCCGAATTTGGAGACCGTGGGCTGGTTGTCCATAATGGGCACAGTGGTTCCGTTGAGCACCAGGCCAGGCGGGGTGCCTTGAGCCATAATAAACAGAGGATGCGAGGAAATGAGGGGCAGGAAGAAGGCGCAGGTGTGAAGGCCGCAGGGGTACGGAAATAGTTATATAAACGCTCGGCCTCGCGAGCACGGCGAAAGCAACAATGTAATGTCGACGCGTGTTGTATGACGCCCGGCTATCCTGCACAATCTAGTGTGGCTGCTGCTGGGGCTTACAGCTGCTGCACCGGCCAAACGTGCCAGGATTTGCGTGCACGATGCTCAGAGCGGCCTTGTCGATGGTCACATCCACTCGCAATTCGCTGAAAGAAGATTGCGTCGATGCTTGTCGGCACAAAGGCACTGCAGGCACGAGAAGAACTGTGGCTGGTGGTGGAGGTACGTCAGGCAATGGCTTAGCCGGTAGGGCCGATCAATGAGAGCGCTCGCTGGAGATCCGCTTTCGAGTCCTCGGGCGGCCTGCACGGGCGACGAAGGAACGCACGGCATCTGAGGTGCCCTTGGCTGCAGACCATGGTCCTTTTACGAATACGCGCGCAGTCCGTTCGGAGAGGATACAGTCAGCCCTCCGATTGCCCTGCGAAACACTCCTCGACTTCGTTTCGAGTGCGTGAAGCTTGGCCACGTTCATTACCTGAAGCGCTTTGAGAACGTCAGACGCGCAGGTGTTCAGACGAACGCAGTTCCAGTGCACCTCATATCAATGCTTGTCTTGCACTTGACCTCACTCTCATCGACGGTCCAGACCACGTGCCAAGTGGGCCGCAGGCAACTTGTTCCGGACTGCAACTCGGTGAGACTGCGCAGAGCTTGTCAGAGTGCATGTCTGCGCCGCAGTCTCCTCGCTCGAAACACGCAGAAACGTTATCGTGACATGCCTTGATTTTCTATCACGTAGTTTGACGAGTACAAGTTACATGAACGCACTGAAAGTGCAGCTCCATATGCTGAACCAAAAACGCCTTTCCCCATGCCCTGTCTGTCCCAAGTAGATCAAATGACAGACTAGCCTACAAATTTGAACAGCCGACCCCAACGCCAACCTCATGATCGAGTCACCCGCCCATCTCGTCGCTTTTTCGAGGCTCTTAGCGCCACGACTGAAGCAGCTAATAGTTCAGCTCACCACTGCCGCCTCCGCCAACGGCATCCAGGTCTTCATAACTCTTGATCTGGCGACCTTGTGTCGATTGCAGAGGTCCTGGGCCACCATCGCCGAACCGTTGCGGGCCAGGCCGTCCGCCACGTGGAGGAGGCGTAAGACGACCATTACCGCCAGGAGGGGCGTTGCGACGGTCGCGGTTTTGCCGGTCGTACGGACCAGTACGAGTATTGAACCGCTGGCCACCGCGGCGCATGGCCCCAGCATCGTGGGTTCCGAGAGAGGGGTCCCAGGTGCCGCCCATTGCTGGATTGAACATATTGCCAACGTTCATCGCGTTCTGCATGCCGTTGCTGGACATTGCCATGCTCATGTTGGCGAGGTTGAATCCACGCGGCGTTCCTGTTGCCTGAACGTGGTTGCCCATGGGGAAGTGTCCATTGCTGTTCGCGTCGCTCCTTGAGGGAGCGATGTGGGCAGGGTCGATGACATAGCTGTTGACAAGCTCGAGCTGTCCTGCGTTAGCTGCATGCACTGAGGCAGTGACTGGACTGTACTTACGTCCTTCTGGACCTTCTCAAGCCATTCCGCATGGCGTTTCTCGACGTGCTTGCGCCAGAAGTTCTGACCCTTGAACAGCTTTGTGCATTCTGGCACCTTGCAACGCCACTTGGACTCGTCTTCCTGTTTGCAGTATCTTGCCAATTCGTCTTCCATGGCCTCGTCGAGCGGCTTGCCACCAAGCTTCCGGACGTCAACATTCTCCGGCTCCAGCAGCTGCAGTAATTTCTCCTCATAGGTTTTCACCCAATTGAATGCTCGCTGTAGCTGCTGCTGGTTCTTGCCGCTTAGCTTCATCGGCTTACGCTCGGCGACAGGGCTGCCGTCACCATTCTCGGCGTCACCAGAGTCTTGCTTCTTATATGGGAAGGCTTCACCAGTAGCAGTAGCTCTGGCGGTAGCCTTGGCTGCAGTAGTGAGGCTGGCACGGGGGCGGCGCAGATGCCCTCCTGCGCACTTGCGGATCAACTCGTGGACAGAGTCACTTTCGAATACGCAGAAAAAGCAGAAACTGTACACGCGACGAAGATACTCAATCAAGAGATCCAGCTTCTTCTTCTTGATCAGCAGGTCCTCGTCGTCAACTTCTTCGTCGTAGACACCCTCCTCGTCCTCCATGGTCTCATCTTCGCCCTCTTCGAGATCTTCAGGATCGCGCTCCTTCTTGGGCGGAGCAGGGGCATTAGCTGGAGGTTGTAGCCAGCCCTTCGACCGAAGATCTTCGACACGCTGCTCGATTTTGGCAACACCATCAATGCTGCCAAATTCTTCTTCGTGATTTGCCTTAAGCTCACTATCGAGCTTCCTGACTAGCCTCTCGGCGAGTTCCAGGTCACGTTCAATTCGTTCGGGGGCCGAGAAGAGATCCCAAAGCGCCTTCTTCCGGGGCGCTGCCGGGGTCTCATGTACACCAACGTGACATGTGAAGTTTCCGCGCTTCTCGTCCTCAACAGTCTTGCCATTAATTGCTTCGAGCGCTTTCTGTGCTGTACTCTGCGGGACCGCGATGGGCTTCTCGTCAAGAGCTCCGTCTTCCCCTTCTTCGTCGCGCGCATCACCTCGATCGTCGATGACCATGGGTTGCTCATCGTTGGGGTGGAGGATGACCCATCCGATACGATGGCACTTCTTCAGCGGGTTCGGATCACTTAGACTGAGCCATTTGAAGCCACCAGGTCCCTCGCCAAGATGCTCTTTGGCGAACTCCTCAACCTTCTCTCGATTGACGGTAGGGGCGATGGTCTTGATCAGCAACGTGGGTTGAAAGGCCGATTCATCGCGGATCTCGCCGCCCTTGCAGGGGAGGAGATCTCCTACGCCCAGCACTTCGTTGGCTGCGGTTGTCTCGCCTTCCTCTTTTTCGACGATTCCACCTGCGCCATTCGAGTCATTCTTATAGATGCCCTCGAGCGTAAATTCATCAAAGTATCCCTCATCAAGCTGTCGCTCCCAATCGGTGTAGATGCCATGACGGTAGATACGCAGCTTCTCCTTGAAGGCCATGTCGTACTCGGGGTCGTAGCGCTCCTTGAACCATTCCTCGCCCTTGTGCTTGTCTACAAAGGTCTTGGCCATTTGCACCTGGAGCTTCTCCTTGTACTCGTCGTACGCGGCTTGAATGAGCTCGCGCTCTTTACCTCTTTCCTCACGGGCTTCGCGCTCGCCTTTGAGGACGGGTTTTCTGCCGCCGTTCTTTGCGCGTTCCTTCTCCTCTTTCATGACCTGTTCTACACGCCACCATTCAGCGAAGTAGTTGAAGCCGACTTGGTATTCGAGACCCATGGGATTAGGAATGGGGTTCGTCGTGAACGTAGGGGCGAAGCTGTCTTGGCCAGGGACGTAGCGGTCGATGCCAGCTTGAACAGGCGGAGGGGAAGAGCGGCGGCGGCCTCCATCGCGGCGCGGGTGGTCGTAGTCTCGAGCGCGGTCCGGCTGGTACCTATCGATGTTTTGAGGTGACCGCGAGCGCCGCCTGGGCCTGCGATCTCCGGGAGCTATAAGGGACTTGATTAGCTGGGCAGCAAACAGGCAACGGAGGAGTTGCTCACCCGGAGAACGACGTCGGTAGGAGTCGGCTGGAGGCCGAGAGTCCTCTCGGGTGCTTCTGGAACACTGTCAGTCCTATGCTCTTGTGCCGCGTAGCTGCTGCTGTACTCACGTGTAAGAGTCCATGGTCGAACAACGACTATAACAGCTATAGATGTGGTATTAGATAAAGTGTGATGAGCCAGTCATCAACACAGTGGCCGAATTGCTGCTAGCCAGAACACAGATGCGGAACAGGTGGATGTGATGCCTGACAAGCGCCAGACAATCGAGGGTAGCTGTTTGCCATGGCGGCCATGGTTAGACAGAGGACAAATGAGGGACGAGAGGAATGCGGGTAGTCTGGAGGTAGGTGCAGCAATGGAGAAAGAACAAGTTGGCGACAGCACTCGATGCGATTGATCACACGCGAGCTGCGCCGTGAGAAGAGAAGGGTGGAGTAGGAGGCTGGCGTCTGGCAGACAAAGCTAAGGGGAGCTATGGCGATAGCCCGGTATGAAGGGGAGATACGAACAAGATGAGGCTGCGGCAAGAACAAGAGCGAATGCACTCACGATAAGCTGGAGTGTGTCCTGCTCGGGAGGGAGAGGCAGGGAGTGTGGAGTGAGGAGTGAGCTGTTCGCGTGGAGGAAGGAGCCCTGGACCGGCGTGCTGAAACGGGCTAGTCATGACGCTAAAACGCGAGGCAGGCACGGAGCACGGCAAGTGGAACCACAACGTCCGTGAGAACGACCGAGGCATGGAGGCTCGATTGGAGCCTGCGGGATTACGTAGCCGCATCGAGAGCGAAACGCGAGCTTCACGCGAATATAAGATCGTTCGATTGGCTGTTCGTTGACCTTTTTCGCATCTGGCAGATTTCGAGGTATCACATACTCACCAACATGACTTCTTACATCCCCTCCCTAACGCTCCCGAGCTTTCTGTTCGATAATCCAGCTGCTGCGATTCTGCTGCCTGTGGCCTGCGGAACTGCAGTTGGCTTTTCCATCAGCCGTCAGTGAATCCCACGCTGGTTTGATTGACACTGCAGCTGACGACCGCAGCTTCTGTAACTCAAGCCTCATACAAGGCCATAAGACAACCTTCTCTCCACCCTCCTGGCTACGTCTTTGGACCGGTATGGACCGCACTTTATGCAACTATGGGCTACACTGCATACCGTGCGTGGACGACTGGCGCGACTTCTGTCAATCCTCACACTGTGGCTCTAGCTAAGCAAGGCGCAACATTGTACTCGATCCAACTGGCCCTCAACCTTATCTGGACACCACTCTACTTCGGGCTCGGACGTCCTATCGCTGCCACTGTCGACATCCTCGCGCTCGGCGGCACTGTTGGGTATCTCGCCTACATTTGGGGTCAGGTTGATCCCACGTGCGGGTGGCTGCTTGCTCCATACCTGGGCTGGCTCAGCTTCGCGACCTACCTCTGCGTAAGTACTTAAGCACGAAGTCTTTCTCTCTGTGACTGCGAACTATGAGCTAACACTGGATCAGGTGGGAAGCGGGTACCTCAACGACTGGAACTTCTCTAAGATGTTCGTTAAAAAAGACTAAGAAACATCTGCCGTACGCGTCGAATTACTGAATGCCTCCGGTGGCTAATACACCGAGGCCTTGTTCAGCTTGTATTGTAGCGACTTCGCGACTGCATATGTACAACACCACCGAAAATCTGAACCAATGTATTAATACTTCGGAAATCGTGAATGTACCATACTGTAATTTGACATCATCTGCCACACGGAAAATCGACCCCCACTCACGTTGTGCCCTGTCGGCGTTCACGCTCTTGCCTTATGTGCGTTAGTGCACGGGTACCTCGACTAACGTTCCAGAGCGCATAGCTGTCCTTTACTCAGCCGAGCGTCGCAACAACCACGCGTCTCGCAGTTCACTTCTGTTTGTACAATGATATTTTCGCCACGGCGTTGATCTTGCCAGGCCTTTCACTCCTTTGAACTCATTTTTCTTGCAGCTGCAAGGGCGCTTGCAATTGTAGGATCTCGGTAGCGGACCGAGACAGTTCTTGCCCGTGCTACACTTCCGCGGGTCTCAGTTCCACGTTCTATAACCCCGACCTACCTCTCGACCGCGACTGCCAGCAGCGTAGTCTGCAGTCATGCCTCCTAAATCTGCCTTCACGCGTCTCGACGCATTCACGAAGACCGTCGAAGATGCACGCATTCGAACAACGTCTGGAGGAATTGTCACCATTGTGAGCTTGCTGGTCATCCTATGGCTGACACTGGGCGAATGGGCGGATTACAGACGGGTCATAGTCCGCCCTGAGTTAGTGGTCGATAAGGGCAGAGGCGAGCGCATGGAGATCAGCTTGAACATTACATTTCCGCGAATGCCTTGCGAGCTGCTCACGCTCGATATTATGGACGTGTCTGGCGAGCTGCAGATGGGTGTTGCACACGGTATCAACAAGGTGCGACTGAGTCCGGAAGCGCAGGGCAGCAAGGAGATTGAGACAAAGGCACTTGACCTGTGAGTGTCGTTCGATCTTAACAGACAGCAGTGCTGTCACTGACATTTGCAACAGTCACAAGGATGAAGCCACGCATCTTGCCCCCGATTACTGCGGCGAATGTTACGGTGCCCCAGCCCCCACCAACGCAAAGAAGCCCGGCTGCTGTAATACCTGTGACGAAGTCCGCGACGCCTACGCCTCCGTGTCTTGGTCTTTCGGTCGTGGCGAGGGTGTGGAGCAGTGCGAGCGTGAACACTACGCCGAGCACCTTGACGAGCAGCGGCAGGAGGGATGCCGCCTCGAGGGCAGCATCAAGGTCAACAAGGTCATTGGCAACTTCCACATCGCCCCCGGAAAGTCCTTCTCTAATGGCAATCTCCACGTGCACGACCTCGAGAATTACTTTAAGGACGAGTACGCGCACACTTTCACCCACAAGATCCACCACCTACGTTTCGGTCCTCAACTGAGCGACGTGGTCGTGCAGAACATGGCAAAGAAGCACCTCGCGACTGGTCCTGGCGGTTGGACAAACCATCACATCAACCCCCTCGACGGGACAGACCAGCACACAGACGAGAAGGCCTTCAACTACATGTACTTTGTCAAGGTCGTTTCGACGGCGTACTTGCCACTTGGCTGGGAGAAGGAGGCAGCTCACCCCAGTGACACTGACATTGGCTCAATCATTGAGGGCAACTACAAGGGCAGCATTGAGACACATCAGTATTCTGTCACGAGCCACAAGAGGAGTCTCCAGGGCGGAACTGATGAACAAGAAGGCCACAAGGAGCGCATCCATGCTCGTGGTGGTATTCCAGGTGTCTTCTTCTCATACGTAAGTTGTCAAAATGCTCGACGAGATTGGGCTGTAGCTGACTCGATTCAGGACATCTCGCCAATGAAGGTCATCAACCGCGAAGTGCGCGACAAGTCTTTCTCTGGATTTCTAGTCGGTCTGTGTGCTGTCATTGGTGGTACGCTCACGGTCGCTGCTGCGGTTGACCGTGCGCTCTACGAAGGCGTCAACAAGATCAAGAAGATCCATTCGAACTAATCGCATCGATGGGACGACACAGCAGTCTCAGAACGACGGTGTTCAACAGTTAAATTTGCGCGCATTCGTAGGCTGCGAGCCCGGAGTTTTGGCGCATTGATTTGACATTTTGCGATACGTCGATCTGGTGGGTCAAGATCTATGAACTGATTGAGGGTGAAGAGCAGTTTTAGCTGAGCTGGAAATGCCAGCTTGTAACATCTAGCCGAAGCCAACATGTAGAAGAAATGCATATATGACAATATCAACTGAAGACAATAAGTCAGGCCTAAACGCACCCTGCAGGCCTTCGATATTCGAATATTTTCTATTATTCTACTTGGTAGTTCGCTCAATTTTCTCCGTCCTCTTAACAAACATGGAGGTGATAGAGATTAAGGCTGAGTTGCATTGGCGTCAGTGGGACCTCGACTTCCGTAGTCAATTGGCGGCTGTCTGTTGGGTGCCAAAGGCAGCACCATGGGGGTGCCTGGAATGCCTAGCTACCCAACCAATCAGCAGTGGAGCATGAGTGGTGCCTGAGCGCCTGATAACTTCACCTACTTCATTGTTTGGCTCTTACCCGCGAGACGGACCAAAATTGTCTCGCGGCAGCTCGTCAATGGGTAAGTTGTGAAAGGGTCTGGGTCGCAGGGCATACAACCAATCAACGCTTGTGGCTTGCCTCTATGCACGGACTTGATCTGAAGTGCGCTAAGTTGGGCATAAAACCTACCTTCTTGCTCTTTCTCAAAGCAAACAATTCTTCCTTGCATAGCACACCCACATACAACCAGAACACCATTCCTGGACCACTCTCTAATTCAGGTTCAAAATAACGTTGGCATAGGCTCAAGCCACATCTTCACTCTTTCATCTGCAACATCAACGGAGTCATCATGTCTGCACCAAGAGGAGGAGGTCGAGGGCGAGGTCGCGGTCGAGGTCGAGGTCGCGGAGACTACTACACACCCAACGACCGCCAAAACCAGAATCAAAATCAGCAGCCGCAACAACAAGCAGAACCAGAAGAAAAGAACAGCACTATCGAGCTTCTCAAAGGCTTCCTACAGCGCCGTTACGACCCTACTACCAAGTTGCTCAACTTCTCCACGATTGTCACAGATGAGGAAGTTGCCAAAAGTGGAATGTTTCGACAAGAATCGACCCAAAAGAAATTCTTTCCTGCGCTCATGGTTGTCTGCGACGACATGCTTGAAACCCGAGAAGCCAAAGAGGCTGCTATCGAAAGCGTCACATTATGTGGCAACAACATCACCAACCTCAACGTTGTCTTCGACCTCTGCAAGACACTGAACCACATCAAAAACCTCGACCTGAGCGGTAACGCTTTTCACTCAGTCAACGCCCTCAAGCCATGGAAAGGCCGATTTCGGAAGCTGGAACATCTTATCATCGATCCCTTTAGCAACATCGGCTGGGAAGAGGAACTCACATCATGGTTCCCAAAACTCAAAATCCTCAACGGAGTTCAAGTCCGCGCCGACAAGCCTGCAGCGGGTGACGCCGGCATGGTCACAGATGCACCAATGGCTGCAGAACCACCACCAACGACCAGCACACCAACACCAAATCCAACACTCAATCAGCAGCAAGAGGAAATGATCGTATACGTCCAAACCGCAACAAATTTGAAGCGAGAGTATGCGATACAATGCTTGGAAGCGGGAGGATGGGATTTGAATCGGGCGGGAGAACTGTTCACCCAAAGTCAACCTAGTCTGCCTGCAGATGCTTACAATTAGGTTACACGTGGGCGAGAAGAGGGAGGGCCGATAAAAAGCTTGGCCTAAGGATTGTGTCTGTTTGTTTTGCATCGACTGTTGCATAGCGGTTGGAGTTAGGAAAGTTTCTGGTTTTAGCAAGTGTACGTGGGAAGGCGGGACGGCTAGAGAACTCACATTATATACATTATCGACTCTTTACCACCGTGAAAATATCCCTGCTTGCTCGCGTGTCGAGTGTGCCTGCTCAACGTACCTTCCGGTAGTGTTGAAAGGCGTGACTATCTGGGTCAGGGTCTAGCGCGCTAATAGATGACACACGAGAGCAACAACAGTCCTCTCGCTATTTCGAATGCTAGCAAGAGAGCTTTTGATCAGACTATAGAGACTACACAGGCTTTCAACTCAAGGAGTCTATCACAAAACAAATGTTCCTTTCTCCCCCTTCGTTCTCAGTACCACCTCGGCAATCATTGAGCCATTTACGTATCGACTTGAGAACTTCGAAAAAAGACACCCGCATCGGCCATGGATGATATGTATTAGGCGCAGTGAGCCAGAATGAGAGGTGTAGAGTTGTTCGCGAGATGAGGAATTAGAAAAGCAAGTAAGGCTACATATAATGAATACCCAGAAACGTGTCCTTGCGACTTGGCTGATCCTCAGTCGTTCCTGCCTTCGCGCCAGCATTCGGACTAGTGTGACTGAGCATTGGTCAGGCATATTCATCTTATGCAGCGACGTTCTATCTACTCACGACGGCTGATACCTCACGCTCAGTACATGAGACTCAACACAATGGATCTAAACGCCGTGTCTGTGTCACGATGGAAGCGTGGCTGTCTCGCTAAATAAGAGCTGCATCGCCGAGCAAAACCAGACCAAGTCTCCACTACTGCGCCTTCCACTTGAGCTTCGTATATGTAGACCCGCTCCCCACAGTGACTTCAGCCTGTACCTGCGAGCGGCTGGCATTCAGTTCTGCACTCAGAGCCTTGGTGACTTTGACAGACCGCGTACTCTGCACCCCAATTGCGATCCGAGAGAACCTTACACTTTACGCCTTCCCTGTCGTCAAACTATGCATGACGTCGAAGACCTATATCCCGCGATCAATACCTTTGAGCCGGGCGGCGATTACCCGCACGTTCTTAAGGAGCGACATTCCACGCTAGATATCCCTGAAGCGGATCAGATTCGTGATCCTGTGGGTGGTCTCTTGCCGAACTCAGTCTCATCATCTTAAGTATTTTGTCAAGGGTGTGTTCAGATTACTCGCAGATCTGAAGAGCCTGAGCCAGTTGAAGATCGAAACAGAGCGTTGCTGTAAGGGTGGCATTGGTGAGGGGGAAGCTTTGACTGAAGTGGAGAGTGTCTTCAAGAAGGAAAGAGCAGGGGCGTCTATCGTGTTAATACTGTATCGAGATGTCTCAGAAAGACCGATTACAATCAAGCGGTTTCGAAGACTCATGAAGAAGTGAAATTTATCGGACAAGAGACAGAAGGCCTAGATCGCCTTGAGTGCGGGTGCCATAGTAGAGCTCGAGAAGACTGGAACAGGATAAGTTGGATCTTGAATGGCTATGTTCGCGGATGTATCTTCAGTGTGTCATTGTTGCGTGCCTTGACGTATGCAACTCAATCGAAGACAAGTCAAGCTCTTTGCGACCAGGTCTCTGCGTATGACCTGGCGGGCTGTGATCAGCGAAGTCTTCGCAGCTCTCTATGAATACTGCACGGTGCAACCTCGTGGGAGTCTTCTGCGGTCTTGGCTTGTGGTTTTGTGGAACGAGACGCTTTCCCCGCTCACATATGTCGTCACTTCACCTTGTTCTTGATCATCTGATCGACAGGGACTACAAAAGGCTCCCGATTAAGCATGACTACCACTAGATCTATACAGAGGAAGATTGGTGACAGACGATTCCTTATTCCTGAGACGGTCAGTGGTGGAAGCAAGTCGTTGGCTACTCTCGGTCCGCCCAGTATCAGCTCTTAAGCGACCACACATTGTCTGGGACTGAACGAAGCTTAAAAAATTAGTAACCTGGCCCTGTTCAGTCACCGTCTTCTGCTCCAGCGTCTGTTGCCTTCACCTCCGCACTAGTGCAGCTTGGCAGTGGCCGCGCAGCTGCGCTGCCCTCAGTGATTATCTGCAGAACACCACCGGGAAACTTATTCCATCAATTGAGGCTCCCAGCCGTGCAGTATGAGTCCCGAAGCTATGTCAGTATCAGCGTCAGCGAGTCTATGTGCATTATCAACTGACTACGTCCAGCACCCTGCACAATCAGACGGCGTCGCCTCTGCTGCGCCTGCCTCCCGAGATACGCGACCGCATATACTACTTCGTGCTATTGCACGATGGTGTTGTCAACATATACCCAGCCGCAAACGGTGTCGACTTCTGTACGGAGAGCCATTCGATACATGGGTGCGCCGACAAGTGGGTCACTCACCAGAGGCCCGGAGATTTGAGACCGGACATCCCCCTTCGATCGACATGCCGGCAAATCAGTCACGAAGCACGCAACGTTTACTTCGCCTACAACACCTTCGCATTCATCCACTCCATCGGATTCTGTGGTAGAGACGAGTTCGAGGATCGCCACTTCAAAGTCTCGGCGATGCACGAAATCAAAACTGTGCAGATGACAGTCGAAACCTCCGCGGTCGCCCACGTTGGAGGGAGATTACACCTTGATCGACTCCTATCATGGAGGATCGATGACCTGAAGGACATGCGGAAGCTGTCAAAGATCCATGTCCGGATCCACCAGAGCAGCTACTATTTCCCACCGAACCTCCCACTTCCAGCTTCAAATATTCCTCTAGGGCTTGCGTCTCCCCCTATGCCATTTCCCAAGGTACCTCCCAACAAGGAAATAGTCCTAAAGATGATAGCAGATGAGTTCGAGACGGCCGGGTTTCGCAAGGCGACTGTGTGTCTCTTGCAGGAGCGGAAGCAGGAGCGCGATGCACTTAAGAAGGTTCATCATATACGGCAATGGCTGGACATCTGAACGGTAAAGTATAAACACTAGTGAGCGGGCTGTCGAGGGGCACGAGAAACCATCAGCCACTGGTTATATGTATTTGTAAGAAAACATACTTGATATTGGGGCAGTTTCTTAGGCGAGGAGCCCAGGAATAATCCATCAACGAACCATCCTGCTGTGTATCCAGTGCCGGATATATGATCTTCAAGTAAGCTCTTCCTTCCGCACACTCAAGCCCGAACATGTTGAGGTATGCCGCATATGCGCATTCGCTTGCTCTAATCTCCCAGCCAATCGGCTCTTGCGGGCGGGATTGGGATGACTTCTATCTTCGAGCAGCATGCATAGATCATCATGACTTGCAGAAAGCGTCTTAATTTCACGGCTGAAACTAATGGTCTTGCATCGTGCATAGGGCAGTGAGGTAGAATGTCATGTGCAAGAGGGTTCTTCCCGCGGGATAATGAGCGATGCCGAGCGTGGAGGGTTTCATCACTCGAGCGAGTCCGTTTGTGAGCGACCCTTGGTCTTCAAACTTGCTTTCTGGCTTTGCATGTAGGTTTGATAGGAATACAGCGTAGGATGAAGACCAGCGTGTTTGAGAACAATTGTCATTGACGATGTTTAGCTATGCATCTAACGCTATTCCTAATCATAACTTTCATAATGCATTACCCAGTTCACACTCAGTTGAATGTGATCTCGCACTTGTGCGCCTTCGGCGCGATTAGGAAGAAGTTCTCGAACTCCATGCTCGCGGGTGTCGTCGTTGGTGCAAGCTTGACACCCTTCATCTCCCTGAACATGAACGCTACAGCATACCTTAGCTCCATACGAGCAAGGTGGATGCCGACGCATGACCGCGCGCCGGCGCCAAAGGGGTGGAAGGCCGTTTTTGCGGCGGGTGAGAGGGCTTCGGCTGGGTAGCCCTCCTTCGATGAGATCCAGCGGTTCGGGTTGAAACTAGAGTATATCAGTGAGATGAGCCAGGACTTAATGATTGGAAGCTTACGTCAGTGGATCACTCCAGATGTTAGGGTCGCGGTGGAAAGTGTAGGCTTGTGTGTCGACAGTGACGCCCTGCGGGATGTAAAGACCAGCAAACTTGGTTCCGCCCTGAGGTACAACACGAGGCAGACTGCTTGGTGCGGCGCCGTAGAGTCTCAGTGTCTCTTCAATGACAGCGTTGAGCAGAGGAAGGTTGATGAGGTCATGCTCAGTAAAGTCCTCTCCCAGAGCAGCAACCTCTGCTTCCAGATTCACCTGCAGGTCGGGGCGCTGAAGGACTGCCCATGTGAGGTATGTGAGTGTGACTCCGGTAGTATCGGTGCCAGCAATAATGATGTTCATCGCCTCAATCTTGACGTCCATGTCATCGATGGTTGTCTCACCTTCCTTCTCAGCCTCGTCGATGACCTTGGCAAAGATGTTGTTTTCGCCCTTGCGAGATCGCGCCATCTCCGCAGCACGACTTGCACCTTGTAAGATGTACTCGTTCGCATTGAACATCTCCTGGATTGCAGGAATCGGCACGAATCGCAAGACACGGAGGAATGGCATTTCGACCATGATGCCGGCGCCCATGGTAAGCTTTTTCAGCACACGCAGGAATTGATTTTGCTACCAAAGGAGTCAGTAAGGTACAGGTCGTACATGTAGAAGTACTTACATGTCCAGTCTCTAGCATACCAAAAGACTCGCCAAAGGCCAGATGCGCAGTGACGTCAGAGGCAAGTAGCATCCACCAGTTGTAGACGTCAGCAGTGTTTTTCATGGCATCGGCCTTGATCTTGTTAACCGCAAGAAGAGCCTTCTCGCGGACCTTGTGCTCCCAGTGCTCCACAAGGTAGGTCCTGCTGAAGGAACGAGACAAGAGCTTCCTTCTGGGTCCGTGCTCGCGAGGGTCAAGCATGGTGAAAATACCAGCTTTGGGAAAATTGGCCAGCCTGAGGTACCATTCGCTCTTCATGTACTTGGTGCCGATCTTGTGGATCTCCTTGAAGGCATCGAGGTCCGCAACAGCAACCTCGTTCGGTGATAGTCTAACGATTGGACCATACTTCTTGTGGAGTGAGTCGATGTAGAATATTCTTTGACCACTGACGACGGCGCGCTTCAGTCTGAGATGTGTGAAGCGAGTGTACCAAGGTCCGGGCAGATGCCGTGTAGGGCACGTGAGACCCACATAGAGGAACTGGCTCAGTCAGCAACGAGTAAGGCCGAAGATCTAGTGCAACATACTCTCAGTGTCAGAAGTGTGAGGCATAAAACACTGAAGTGTACTGGGTTGAAGCCCCCTGAGGCATTCTCCTTCGAATGTGGAACCATTCTGGCGGTGTTCGTGTGATGTTCAAGACTGGCGACGCTGGACCCGAAGAGCACCGACACAGTAACCATCGTGGCCTGTGAGCTTCATATACCTCCATCATGCTGTGCATCTTCTCGACGGTGAATCTGGGGATCCGAGATTCCAAGATCTCAGGTACGCGAGTGGATGCTCGGGTTTCAGGCTGTGCGTTCGCAGTCTGACCGCACTGAATACGATGCTCTCGTGCCGCATACAGTAGTCTGACCTAAGATTGTCCAATTGCCCGAGCGAAGCCTCCCCCATGACGTTCTGGCGTAGTCTTCCTCGGCTGCAGGCTCAGCAGTAAATGTAGGTTTAGTGCTGGTTCGTATGGTGATCATCGTGAACAATAATGGTTGAATGTTGAGTCGTGTGGGTCACAACTGCCTGCGGTAACTGCGCAAGGGAAAGTACACCTGCAAGGCAGCACGCTATGTCAACGTGATTGGAATTCGATTGTCCGGTCCACTATAGACTCGTCAAAGCTTGGTAGTTCTGTTGTAACGAGTGAGAAGCGCTGCTTTTTACCAGGTCCCCGTTTTTGGATGAGTGACTAAGGTGATCGACACCTCGCTCTGACGTCCCAGCATATCCGGAGTGCGGGCTCCCCGCACATGTCCGCAATCCACCCGCCAAGCGGAGTAAGCGACTTGTCGCCGACCCATTCTGGGGATCCCAGAAGTAATCACAGCTCGCGCCTGATAGAATTGCCTAAATTTGCAGCAAGTGCGGCGCGGGTGTTGCTAACTTTGCCACGGCCATGCGAGACATGCGGTGGCTGCGCCAATCAGCAAGCCACCAAACCTTGATCCACAACCTTACAATCAGCGTCCACGCTTAGGCTGGACATTCAAGGCGAACACAGCATTGACAAGAGATTGCATTGTTGGATTGAAGCATGTAAGCGATGTTTTGATGTACCCTGTGCTGGGTTGATGCCCGAGACAGCGAGACCCCATGCAGTCGATCAGTCTTGATGTCGGTGCTGATAAGACTCCCATCATCTCCCTGCAAGCATCTTCTTGTTCCGAAACACTTACCTTGAATCTTGGACGTTCATCGGCCGAAACGTAGCGGCATTCGTGATCAAAACATGGCAATTCGACTTGGATTTGGAAGCTCGAAACGATGACGACATCTCATCACACGGCAGGAGACGAGCGCGGCGCTGCTGCAACGGCAAAGCAGGGCCGACATAACACACACATGAAAGATGGACAGGCGCTCGAAATCCCGCATGCGTCGAAGTTTGAAAGTGCCAAAGCACGTACAAACAAGGTGCGGTCGCAGCTCACAGCCCGTCACCAGCTACGGCTGTCACGATTCGGACTAAACCTGCGCCCACGGAGTCTATTTTCAAGGAATGAATTGATTGGTCCGAAATGCGAATTTCCATCGCTAGCAATATCTCTTCGGTGCAATTGAGCGGCTTTCTACACGTGTTTGACAAGTTACCTTCATATTGTTGCATTGACTCACCAGCCTTATATTTTGCATTTCTCAAACGGCTCTTCCCGCAGCATTCTCTGATCTTTTGCTCTATGCAAGATGGAAGTCTACGAACACAGTACCACGTCATCGATTCTCCAGAGAGCCCTCAAATCTGCCCTCCCATACAGCATCAATTTAGTCTACCGGACGCAGCACAAGAGCCAATCTGAGCACGCACATATCCTCTCGACAATTCCAGCATCTGCTACTGAGGTAACGAAATGCTGGGCAGCAGCGTACATTGACCGCTCCACGCGTCCAGGAACTGAGCTTTGGCTCTTCGCACGCGGAGAAGACCCAGATCACGCGATTGAAGAGCAAGGAATATCGAATGGAACCTCTGACCCAGCACCAAGCAGCTCAACCTCAACGCAGGCCTTCTGCCCACAATGCAAACTCGCCGTCCTCTCCCTGCTAGACTACATGTCCACGCTCCCCACGCCACCAATCCACCCCGACGAACTCCCCAGCCTCGAACTGGCCAAGCAGCACGAGAAAGAGCACCCCAAATCCGGACCGGGCATAGTCTACGAACTCTCCCCAGGAACCTACATGCGACACCTTCTCTGGCCGGGCGTCGTAACGCTCGGCGCATGCCACGAGGCACTCGTCGCCATCTGTCGCAGCGCTGGAATCTTACGTGAAGAATTTCCCGGCGCAAATGCCGTGCTTAATAAGTTCCTGTTCAAAATTGAGGATCTACCGCTCGTCAAGGCATTACCTGAGGGACTAAGATGGGGCGCAATGAGGCCGCAGGACATCCCGACCGTGCAAGCGCGTACCAGTATCCCGCGGGCAACGCGCACGCTGCTGAGTCTGGCGAGCAAGGGCGTCTTCGAAGAAGCTACGGATCGGCCGGTGGCATGGACGTTTCTGGGCTTAGACGGGAGTCTGACGACATTGCATACGGAGGCTGAGTGGCGCGGGAAAGGCATCGCGAAGAGTGTTGCGGCGGGGATTGTTGGAGAATGTGCGCCGGGGCTTGCGGTGGATGAGCGCGGAACGGCGTGGAGTCATGCGGATGTGTATGTGGACAACAAGCAGAGCGAGAGTGTGTGTAGGAGTTTGGGGGGTAGGGCGATGTGGCAGCATTATTGGGTGAGGATTGATCTCTCCAAGGCGGGGTCACTGGCGCGAGCATCATAGCATGAACATGAAGCATAATATACAGGGGTAGAGGTAGAAGATGCATGGAGGAATCTTGGGTATCTGGTTGATAGTCAGCCTCGTGCTCTTCGAAGTGAGAAGTTCGAACAGGATGAGTATGAAGTGCTCAGGAAAAAATTAGAGTTGTGTTGCGTAGTTTGATCCTCACGGAGGTCAGGGTTAAAAATTTATCATCAGTGCAGGGGAGTAAAGAGAGGTGTTGTGCTTACCATTTGCCGAATGAATGCTGCTGCTCGCACGAGCATCACACGCAGTCATTTGATTCGAGAAGTTCATCTTATCGTATTGTCGTTGGCTCTATATCATCAAGACATGGCTCGACAGCCCGGGGCTGTACGTGCGGATCTTTGACAAAGTCGCTGCAGACGCACACGCTTAGTCGAAGAGACCGAAGCCCATGTCATCATCCTCGGACTCCTCCTTCTCCTCCTCCTTAGCGGCCTCGGGGGCAGCCTCAGCGGCACCACCGGAAGTGGCAGCGGCAGCAGGGGCAGAGGAGGCGTACTTGTCAGGGTTGGCAATGCGGTCCTTGAGCTCGGCGATCTCCTCCCACTCGTAGGCGGTCTCAATGGCGACAGAAAGAACCTTCTTGTAGGAGTTGACAACGGAGTGCATGACGGAGGGAAGGGTAGGGAAGTTGGTGGCCAGCGAGATGGAGGCAATGGTAGCGATGGCGCTGGAGAAAGCCTTCAGGAGCTGGGACTCCTCGATGTCCAGGACGGAGGCAGCGAAGGTGTTGCCGTTGTCGTAGATCTGGTGGATACCCATGCCGTATGTGAAGGGAGAGATGTTCAACATGTTGAGCAGGGTAGCCTCGGAGGCACCGACCTTGGAACCAGCCTCGACGAGCTTGAGGTCGGAGGTGATTTCAATGGTACCACGGGCAATCTTGGTGGGGACACCGAGAGCCTGGAAGAAAGAGGTCTTACCAGGCTCCATACCAGTGTTACCAGCGGGGATGTAGACATCGCCCGGGGCGACAGCACCGGCACGGGCGGGGGCGGCGACACGGTTAGACAGGATCTTGTCACGGATCTCCTTGAGGTCACCGTTGGTGAAGACGAAACCGACGTTGCCTGTTTTTTGATCAATTGCATGCGCAGCAGCCACGCGCGGAGCAAGACGTACCCTTGACGTGGGGGAGGAGACGCTCGTACTCGGGAGAGTCGTTGATGAGACCCTTGAGCGCACGGCGGACCATGGTGTTCTTGCCCATCAGGACGACACCCTCGCCACGGAGGGACTGACGGATCTCGTGCATCTGCTGAGACGAGACATTGTCGACGGTGACGATGAAGATGGAGCGGTACTCCTTGAGAAGAGTCTCAAGCTTCTCGAAGTAGACGGCCTTGGTTTCCTTCTTGCCCCCCATTGTGTTCGTTGTGACGCAAAGGGATGTTTAAGGTCTTTAGTTTGGTGAGTTGGTGTTTGTGGTGTTGTCAGCGACAAGGTCGGCGCAACAAAATTGAGTGTGGTGTGGCCCGAGCGCTTGACGTCGCGCTAGCCGTACGAGGCGAGGCGGCTCTGTCAAAAAAGTAGTTGTTCGCAGTGCATAGTGGTGACGAACATCAACTGCGAGATGACTTTTCCATACCAGTGTCTTGCTGCGCGTGAGTCTACAGAGACCGGTCCAGGTGGTTGGACGCTCTTTGGCGCATCCGGATCAACGCTTGTTGCGCAGTCCAGCAGTGGAGGCACATCTACTTGGACAAAGCCTGATGATGTAGTAGCTGTGAGTACCTTGTAGTTTCGGCAGCATCTTGTCGTGATGCGCTGCAATCTTTGAATGCTGGCTAATCGAAGCAGAAGCCCGAACCAAAAGAAGAGAAGGAATATAAGGAAGAAGAACAACCACCTCAAAAGAAAGTCAAATTATCACAGCCGCCAAAACAGCAAAATGCGAACTTCTCAAACTTGATCGTCTCAAGCGATGGGCGATACATTGTCGGTGTCACCGGCGAGGACAAGTGCATTCGTGTGTTTAAGACCGACATCCAGAACCAACTACAGCAGCTCAGTGAAAGGTGAGAATATTTGAAACAACTTGCGTACCCAAGCCAACAGCAGCAGACACATGACGAGGCGGCCTTGCTCGATCGCGCTGACCTCAGATGACTCGATAATCCTGTGCGCGGACAAGTTCGGGGATGTATACTCTCTACCACTGCTCCCCGCTCCAGACTACCAGGCACCTGAAGCTCCAGAAGAGCCCGTCCAGGAGGCCGAGTGGGTACCATCTGCGACTGTGCTTACCGTCCATTCTGGCAGGAACCGCAAGACCTTGGAAGACCAGTTGAAGCAGAAAAAGAAAGGTCCAGCGCCACCGAAAGATGAGATGAAGTTCGAGCATCAACTCCTTCTTGGTCATGTCTCCATGCTCACAGACATTGTAACTGCGAGGACAGATGACAACCGCAGCTACATCATTACAGCAGACCGCGACGAGCACGTTCGTGTCTCTCGGGGGATCCCGCAGGCCCACATCATCGAAGGCTTCTGTTTTGGCCACGAGGCATTCATCAACAAACTTTGCGTCACACGGTCTGGACGACTCGTGTCCGGTGGCGGAGATCCGTACCTTTACGTCTGGGACTGGCGGAACTTTAAGCTTCTTAAGAAGCTGCCTATACTCGACGTTGTCGCAGATCACCTAAAGTCTCGCCCTGAGCTCGCAGCGACAGAGGCCACGAAGGTCGCAGTATCTGGCATCTGGAGTGTGCCACATCAAAACGAGATCCTGGTGGCTTGCGAGGGAGTCCCGGCGCTATTCTCGTTCAAAGTCGACGCAACAACGAACACGAGCAGTGCCGCAACAGAGTACAGCAGCGCAATCGCGCTCAAGGGCAACGCGCTTGATGTGGCTTTCCTGCCCATGTCTCCAACATCGTCTGCAGCCGTTGTCTCTATCGACAATGTGCACAAGCCAGCCTCCACCAAGGAAGTGCGCGAGGAAAAGGTGAGACATCGCGTCCTCTCATTACGAGCGTATCTAACATATCTACAGGAAGTGCATCGACTGCAGTGCTTCTCATCGCAGGAGAATGGCAAATGGCAGGAAGACTCGCACACGTCAGAAGCGTTGAAGTCGTTCCACGAGCAAGTCTTCGACGTCGAGGCTGGCGCAATCGGCGGCGATGGCTCGGCGACCGGTAACGAAAAGGGTGGTCTGGGGTCAGCAGATGATAAAGCACTACGAGACATGCTCTACAGTGTGGAGAACCTGAGGAAGCGTCCAGGCGCCGAGGATTAGACACTTGACTAGTGCGATAACGCTACAAGCGACAAAATGCCCCTCCGGCTACATGTCGTCGGCATGTGCGTGACGGATGACGGTTGAGGCTCTGGGCCTATCTGCATGTGCTGTAATCAGATCCGAGGAGCATCCGGCATGGCAGGGGCACCATCGTGAGGATGATGTACAGATCGATCTCCGTTTCACTAGATGATCCCAAACAGAACGAGTTCAAACAAGACAACTATGAGATAGCGTCTTACACACTGCAAGGCACAGTCGAGGACGAGTGGTGCACCCTGTAGCGCCGGCCCATGTGCGGCACCGTTATCGATCATTGCGACAGGATGCGGATGCGCAAGTGCAAGGCAGTGCAAGGCAGGCGACAGTGACCGAGGCTAACGAGTCGGTGGATATGGATGCCTCGCTGCAATTGTGTCAGTTTTGCAGCAAAAAGCCTGCGAGGGGACGCGAGTGGGTATGATGGGAGTCTAGTACTCTGCGATTTCTAAGAGACCGGGATTATCAAGCCAGCCCGACCGGCGCCGATGGCGTATGGTGAGCACCAGCATTTTTTCCAGGGCCTTCTCTCAAAAGTCGCAGCAACACCGCTACTCTTGCATTGCAGCAGTACAGTTAAGGTGAGTGTGCCCATGGAGCTCGTGGAGCAGTCTCGTATAAAAAGTCGCGCTGCTAACATCGCTGGCGCTGCAGCACTGGACACTTCCGCATACAACCCCTCCGTCTCGGCTCGCCGTCATACCTCACGTCGCACAAGACCCTCGAAGCTCTAGCACCGCCGGGAACGTGCAGACAAGCCTTCGCCAGGAACCGTCTGAACTCGCATACTCTTCGCGCCACTGCCTCTCCTCGTGAACAACCGTCCCACATCCCACCTTCGCGACCCACTCCCACGATCGACACGCGACAGCCGCGCACGCCGCCAAACTGTTTGCCTCAATCTTTCGCCGCGCGACTCCTCGAACCGTATCTTTATTCTCGCTGCCCGTCGCCGCTGCTGCTTCGCACAACACGCGCACCACTCCTGTCGCGGGGCTCTCCAAAGTAGATTCGCGCAAGATGCACTCGAAACTCGTCATCATTGGGTAAGTCGGTACAGAGAACAGTCTCCACTCGTGGAGCTTTGATTGCGGAGGTGAACAATGTACTGACCTCTGCAGCTCTGGGCCGGCTGGCCACACCGCCGCCATCTATGCCGCCCGCGCTGACCTCAACCCTGTCATGTACGAGGGTTTCCTCGCGCTCGGCATCGCCGCAGGAGGCCAATTGACGACCACCGACGAGGTCGAGAACTTCCCCGGATTCATGAAGATCCAGGGCTCCACACTGATGGTGAGTACTCGCCACCTAACCCCACCGTTCAGTGCGATTGCAGGAGCTGACTCTCCCAGGATCAAATGCGCGCCCAGTCCGAAGCCTGCGGCACCGAGATCGTCTCCCAGACCGTCGCAAAGGTCGACCTGAAATCTCGCCCGTTCAAGTACTGGCTGCACCCGATGGGCGACGACGAGGAGATCGAGGAGGAAGAGCACACGGCGGACAGCATCATCATCGCCACGGGCGCGAAAGCGCGCCGTCTCGACTTGCCCGGGGAGGAGAAGTACTGGGGCTACGGCGTGTCGGCGTGCGCCGTGTGCGACGGCTCTCTGCCCATGTTCCGCGATCAGCCCCTGGTGGTAATTGGCGGTGGTGACTCCGCGGTCGAAGAGGCGCTGTACCTGACCAAGAAGGCGAAGAAGGTCACCGTCCTGGTGCGCAGGGATAAGCTCCGCGCGAGCCGCACGAACGCGCGCCGTCTCACTACCCACCCCAAGATCGAGGTCATGTTCAACACGGGCGCGAGCGAGATCAAGGGCGAGGACAAGAAGAATGGGCTCATGACACATCTTGTTGTCAAGAACAATGTCACCAAGGAGGAGCAGACCATTGAGGCTAAGGGTCTGTTCTACGCCGTTGGTCACGACCCTGCGACGCAGCTGTTCAAGGGTCAGCTCGACATGGACGAGGACGGCTACCTGATTACAAAGCCAGGCGAGGGCCACACGAGCGTCGAGGGTGTCTTTGCGGCCGGTGATGTCCAGGATAAGAAGTACCGCCAGGCGATCACCAGTGCCGGTAAGTCTTGACTCCCACAGACCTAAAAGAGGCGATGGAAGCTAACGTGTTGTAGGCTCTGGATGCGTAGCCGCGCTCGAAGCAGAGAAGTTCCTCGCCGAGCAGGACGACAGCGTCGGCAACGAGCTCGAGACCGAGAACCAGGCCGAGAAGAGCCAGACCAATGGCGTCGTGCCCGAATACCGCTCCAACCCTCTCCTGTAGGGAGCCGCTCCTACGAGGAGATCCTCTCTTGTAATCACAAGACAAGACACGTTTCTTTGATATAGACTTGAGATCTTGGGGTATTTGCATGGGGTATTGCATGGGTAGCGCAGGTTGGCTGGAGCCTTTTGCTTGTTGGCTCGCCATATGGCATAGACTTGGTTAGATATGGCAATGGAAGATCAACACTGATGTCTTGATGATTGTATAAGGAGCTGGGATATAGTGACTTGGGATGCCACACTGAAGTCTGGAAACAGGAGCTTGATGCGTGAATTGCGTGTCGCAGCTGCGACTTGTACGAGATGCGGTTACAAAAATGTGCAAGACAGCCTCCTTGGTGGTCCACTGCCTTGCAGTCTCTGAGACGTTATGTCTGTACTTCTGACCGGGTGTGTAGCTGGCTCACACGGGGCGTGATGGTTGAGGTATGCGGCTCCTGCCGAGCATCAACCACGGAACGTCATGCCATTGGCTTTGAGGAGGTTGAGCGCACTCTCGAATGCTTTCACCACGTTGATATCTGCGATTGTCAATTGGGCACGTTAAGAAGGCGGGAGTGACTCACAGTGAAGCCTCTTCCTCTCCAGCTCGTCCTCCTCGTTTTGAACATACTTAGTCCTTGTCTGTAACCTTCTCCCCGTCAGTACGCAGACGTGCGGAAGCTGTGCGGATAGACCATGCCTTTGATACGTCCGGTCTGTCTCGTGCTCATGTCCAGATTCCGCCCAGATACGGAAGTACTATGGTTTAGTCAGTCACTGTCAATATAGCTAATGGATTGAAAAACGGCACCTCCATCAGACTTGACCACTCATCCATGAGCTCTGCTTCCTCTTGACTGCATTGATTGATGGTCTTATGATACTTCTCGTGCAAGTCCTGCCAGTCAAAATCGATAATTGGCTCTGCGGGGTCGGCATCCTCGTCATCAAAAGCAGCCTGTTCCCCATCGGCGGACCACTCTTCTGAGTCATCACGCCGGTGCCCTTGAGCAGAAGCTGGGCGTTCTGTGTCGTCAGAGCTCACGCGCTTGTGCTTGGAGCGCTTGGGCGTCTGTTGCACTTCTTGACTTTGCTGCACTTCCTGAGAAACTAAAGGCTCAGATTTGGATGCGAGATCGTCCATCGGTGGGAGTGAGTACTGAGTGGCTATTGGTGGCGAAGAGCGAACTGTATGCGCGACTTCTGTAGGCAGAGACGTCTCGCTTTCCGTGCTCATTTGTGATGCTGTTTGGTGTGGTCAGTGCTGCGGGTAAGTGAACGATCAAAAGCCGCGCAGCATCTCTCACATTGAAGAGACAAGCTGCCACACGCTACTGAGCCTGGTTGTTGTCAGGCTGGGTTTGAATCGTGGTGAGGTCTGAGTGTTGGTGAACTTGGTACACAAACACGCCATCCGCTTTCGGCCAGCGCAGCATGACGTGCGGATGGTGCGTCTGACTCGCGCGCGCGCTTCGCGCCTGCTGCCTTCATTACACTGCGATCTTCTGATCGCCAGGTCTTCTCTTTCTCGCTCTTCCTGTATCGTCTTCTCCATACACTACTATGACCACGTAAATCATTCCGCAAACCAGACACTTGCTGTCCCAGTCCCTGGGTCTGTAATCACGCACATTTCCCAGGGCAAACCTCCACTCATCATGATCCCGCGGTACCCTTCTCCGCCACCACTCCACGGACCTCAGGGCGGCGAGATCACTTAACAACCCAAACATGGAGTGCGACATCTGCGGGAAAGCCGGCAGCCAGGGCCACCCACTACACTGCATCACCTGCGCCCGTTCCTACCTTGAACAGCCCCGCATCGAGCTCGCGAAGACGCTTATCGACAAGGATGGGGTCGAGAAGCACGTCAAGGCGATTATACAAGGCTCAGACGACAGATCGAGCGTATCGCTATCAGACTCAAAGGGAGGGTTCCTGGTCGACCACCAGCTATGTACCGATAATCTGATTTGGCAGCGCACAAGAACGGAAACGGTTGAGATCGAAGAAAGGATGACGCTCATCACAGAGCAGGCAGCCCGCCTTCGCGAACAGATGGAGGTTGTGAAGAAAGAAGTCGATGCCAAACGAGCCTTGAATGCGCGGCGCAAGTCGGATCTATCCTCCGCCACCTACGGTATTGACCCTCGCCGTGCCAACGAGATGGACAAGGTGCAGCAGATGGTGAAAAGGATGGACTACAAGTCCGAGAAGGTGCACTTTGAGACAATCGAGCAGCGGAGGCAACTGTGCACCACGTCTGCAAAACTCGCAGGGCTGAAGATGAGCAAGAGGAGGACCAAGGATGGAGGCATCAAGGACGTCTTCAACATTGGACCGGGAACAAAGTTGCGTATCTGGGACCTTCGAGACATGAACGACGCTCCACCTGAATACCTCTCAGCCTCCTTAGCAGCTGTTGCGCATCTCCTCGTCCGTGTCGCTGCTTACCTGGGCATACGTCTTCCTGCCGAAATCACGCTGCCTCACAATAACTACCCTCAGCCTACTGTCTTTAGTGTCGCCTCGTCGTACCAAGGCAAGAAAGTGCCATTTCCTGGTACTGCCCTAGATTCGTCAGGCAACAGCCCTGAGGTTTCTCGCGTACTTGACTCACGCGCACCACTTCCAAAGCCTCGGACCTTGTTCATCGATCGGCCACTCGCACATCTGTCTGCTGAAGATCCCCCGGCCTACTCTTCATTCATCGAAGGCGTCTCTCTGCTAGCCTACAACATTGCCTGGCTCTGTCGGACGCAGGGCATGAAGGACAGCTTCAAAGATTGGGAAGACGTTGGACGCATGGGGCGCAACCTGTATCGACTGCTGATATTACAGGAGACTTACATCTCTCGCCGCCCAGAGAATCCATTAGACAAGGACATGAATGTTGCGAAGTCTTCCGGATCACCTCTGCGAAGAGCGCCTGTTGGCTTTGGGCAGCTGTCACATGCAACATCGCATTCGCACTTAAGCATGGCAGAGAATACACTATATCTAAGTGGATGGAGCTTGACGCCTACCAAGATTCTCGACGAGCTGAAAGCATTTCTGCTTGCAGAGCAACAGGCGCAGGAATGGGATGTGCTCAATCAGAAGGAATGGGAAGACATGGAAACTGTCATCGCGGACGATCCTGTCATGGTGGGCGACAAGCGACGCAACGCAAGCT
This sequence comes from Phoma herbarum, assembly GCA_001599375.1. Classification (NCBI taxonomy): domain Eukaryota; kingdom Fungi; phylum Ascomycota; class Dothideomycetes; order Pleosporales; family Didymellaceae; genus Phoma; species Phoma herbarum. The sequence goes on along the minus strand of BCGR01000006.1, from coordinate 107,781 downwards.
TGGAGAATGGGCGCAGCTACGCCACTACGAGTACTGCAGACAGGACGCAGAAGGACGACAGGTCCGAGGGTGGATTGCCTGAGCGCAAGAGAGGTACTAGCGGATGGACGAAGGTCAAGAGCCGGAGCGAGGACGTGGTGAAGAAGTGATTCCCTAGTCCTGTAGTCCAATACATCGTCGCATACACGTAGCCTAGATCCAAACTTATCTTTATGTGGACATGTCACTCTCGGAGTGTTCGGAGTGTTGCGATATGGCGTAATCATTTTCACACCTCCTTCCACACTCGTCCGCACAATCCGTACCTGCCGATCTGGTGTATGCATGGTATGTCAGCATGCCAGGGCCGACGTAAAGCGATCGGAGAAAACAATGACGCCTTCTAAGCTAACCCCAGAGTCGCGAAACCAACGCGCAGCATACGGCCGAGCTGGCTGCCTGTGTTTCGTGACGTCTTGGCGGATGAAGGTTATGATTAATTGACTGCTGAGAAATGATGCATGGTACGGCACCGTATCTCCGTATATAAGGACGCTGGCGCGGCGAGGGCGACTGCATCAGTTCATATTTTCTCTCAGGGTCCCATCACATCATTTTGTGCCATCGGCAAACAAAGGCACAGCCTGGAATTATTTTGCGTTGAAGAAGACCACTTGCCCCCGCAACACACGACGCGCTAAGAAGAGCCTGAGAAAAGTTGCTTTCTCTTGACACATTGAAATCAGACGGGAGATTCGCCTCGCACTTATCTTGAGAGTACCTGCCTGCGTGTTTCCTGACTGAACACGAAGAATTGCTGGCAAAAGTACAAGATATCACCATGACGCTCCCCGAACACCCCATCGATACCCCGCCGCGTGCGCCCAGCCCAGTGCACAGGTTTGGCACCCTTGCGGTCCACGCTGGAAGCCCGCACGATCCCGTTACTGGCGCTGTAATTGAGGCTGTGAGTGCAACGGGCGCGAAACTTGAGAAGCGCAGGAGCTGACGCAGCAAGATTTCTCTTTCCACAACCTACGCGCAGACTGCGGTCGGCAAGCCCGTGGGCGAGTACGAATACTCGCGCTCCTCGAACCCCAATCGGTACGCAGCCGGCTGCTCCACCCAAAAGTGTACCGCAAGCTAACACATGCGCAGCGACAACTTCGAACGCGCGGTCGCAGCGCTCGAGCACGCCCGTTATGCACTCGCGTTCAGCTCCGGTTCGGCCACGACGGCCAACATCTTGCAGTCACTCGCCGCGGGCTCGCACGTCGTCTCTGTATCCGATGTCTACGGCGGCACGCACCGCTACTTCACCAAGGTCGCGCTCACGCACGACGTCAAAGTGACCTTCAGCCCGTCGATCGAGGTCGACATCGAGGAGCTGATCCGCCCCAACACCAAGCTGATCTGGATCGAATCGCCCTCGAACCCAACCCTCACGCTCGTCGACATCCGCGCCGTCGCCTCCATCGCCCACCAGCACGGCATCATGGTCGTCGTCGACAACACCTTCATGAGCCCGTACGTGCAGAACCCGCTCGACCACGGCGCCGACATCGTCGTCCACAGCGTCACAAAGTACATCAACGGACACTCGGACGTGGTCATGGGCGCAGCCGCATTCAACTCGCCCGAGCTGTTCGACAAGCTCTCGTTCCTGCAGAACGCCATCGGTGCCGTGCCCAGCGCATTCGACTGCTGGCTCGCCCACCGCGGCCTGAAGACGCTGCACCTTCGCGCCCGCGAAGCGACCAAGAACGCCACCGGCGTTGCGACTGCGCTCGAGGCCAGCGCGCACGTCATCAGCGTCAACTACCCCGGCCTGGACTCGCATGCGCAGCGCGCCATCGCTATCAAGCAGCACCGTGACGGCATGGGCGGCGGCATGTTGTCGTTCCGCATCCAGGGCGGGCACGAGGCGGCGGAGCGATTCTGCCAGGCGACCAAGATCTTCACGCTTGCCGAGTCGCTGGGCGGTGTTGAGTCGCTGGTTGAGGTACCCAGTGCCATGACCCACGGCGGTATTCCCAAGGAGCAGCGTGAGGCGGCTGGTGTCTTTGATGACCTCGTCAGGATCAGCTGTGGTGTCGAGGATGAGGCGGATCTTGTGGCCGATGTCATGCAGGCTCTGGAGAAGGCTGTCGTTGGGCCGAAGATCAAGAATGGTCTGCCCTAAGCGAGCGCAGCGAGCGTCAGTCAGTGCAGCGACTTTGGGACATCGTAGGTGGCCTTCTTGAGAGACCGTACGGAGCCTTGGTCGAGGCGCAAGGACGAGGAAGAGGAGGACTATTGTAGACGATTTGGCAAAAAAGGGCGGTCTAACGAACATACCGCTCACGAACATGACTCGGCGTTACTGATGGTTTTAGACGACAAACTCCTTTATATCCCAATCCCCACCGTGGGAAGCGTAGCTCTAAGGCGAGCTGATCTATAGATCTTAATTGCATTTGCTTCTATCTCATTCTCGTATTTTTCAAGTGTTCGCAAGTTCTGGTGCCCTCTCTTGGACGTCAAAGTCTTTGGGACTTCATTCGAAATGGCAATGTGGACTCAGACTTCTGCTGACATCTTGTCCAGCGCTTTCCCTCCCAAAGCGAGTCGTCTTGAAACCTCACGTCGATATCTACCGTCTCTCCTGCACCGTAGTCCTCGATGATCTTCCCGATCTCGGCAAGATACAACTTGTCAGATTGCGTGGGAATATGCCCCTTCTTGAGTTCGACACTCACTTTCAGGACAGAAGCTGTGTTGTGCGTCTGCACATGGTCTTGTGCTTCAAACGATATGCATCATGGCAGAAGGAGCTTTCTGTTAGGCTTGAAGCCATCAAATGTCGATTATGCGGTCACTGAACCGCCTTGGTAGCACCAACGGACTGCCACCGTTCTCACATTGGAAGGATCCCGACAGTACCAGACTGACTACTTTGAGCAACAAGTGCATGAAAACTCTCCTGCTCCATCGCCAGGCTCTTCACGCATCGGGGCTGCTTTTCAGCGCGGCTCGCAGGCTGCCTTAACGTCTCCGACAGTACAACGATAGCGGCCTGAGAGGCGACAAGCCTGTGCTCATGTCAGTTGACCCGTCAACTCTTCGGTCGTCATGTCCACCGCCCTAGCTGTCGCGAAGAGCTCCATGGCGATCAATCGGGCGATGGTATCAAGGGGTGACAGACTTTGTCGATGAATGATGAGATACTGAGCAGAGTATGGACAGTCGGGTAGCGAGTCTCGCGTGCGTCGACCATCCATATTGAGGAAATGGACCAGTTCCTCGACAGGGACCTCACATCGTGTCACACCTGTCTGCGGTACATCAACTATGCAGATCGCTGCTCAGTAGCGAAAGTCAAGTCTGCCAGGAGTTCGTCGATTCACGAGGAAGGTTCTTGCAAGGGTCCAGTCAATTTACACAATCCGATGCCTGATGCCATGACTGATACACTTGTTCTTTTTTGTTGCATAATCTGGCTATACAAGATTCTGCAGGGGATGGCTGCGACTTTCCGCAAAACAATACGTTCTAGCTGGAAGACTTAACCGATATGCCCAAAGTAGGTTTTGGAGAGGCATTCACGCACGAGGCTGCACGGTGAACGTGCCCGTAGGCAAGGGGTACGCCAGAATTACCGCTCAAGGTATAAATAAGCCTCCGTATCTTGAAATCACGGCGGAGATTTAGCTCGATCAGCTATACCTTTGTACAAAGCAAAGGGATGGTAGTACTGAGCCACCCACAAGCTCAACGACTTTCTTTGTTCGTTCGGGATCTGACAATGCCCTAGGCAACCCTAACATGGGCAACTCTGCAAACATCGCGACAGCGACCAGACAAAGAAGATGATCCAAATACCGCTGATCGACGGTGTAAGCGCTGTCGGACTACGTTCCGCACACTTGCGATTGAGCATTGAGTCGAGTTGCCATGATGCAAACCACTGGTGAGGACTACTACGACATTCCTGACGATGAACTACCATCCGCGAACTTCGCGGCCCGACCCTCAAGCGAGATCAGCGAACTTGGTCTACTCGACATCGACGGGTTGTGGACCTTCATGAGCTTTGCATCCTCTTCGTCTGAGAATACCGACAGCGAGAGCGACATCGACGACGGCCCGACTCCCACAGCTCTTACCCCAGAAACGCCCTTGATGCCTCACCCGAAGCTGCCGCAAACGCCGCCTGATACGCCGGCTATCACAGTGACGTCCCCCTCTCGTAGACAGTCGCTGCGCCAGCGATTGAGAAGCGTCAGTGATGTCGCATCCATCGTCAGAAAACCAAGCATGCGACACAAGTCGGACACGGCGCCGCCTGGCGCGTTCAACTCGGCAGGCTACGCACCTCAGGTGCCAAGGAGAGCTATGAGTGCGAGAGTGGAACAGAGAGAAGCAGTAAGAGGAAGGCATTCGAGGCATTTGTCTTCCGAGAGCGACTTAAAAGCTAGGAAAGTGCTTGTTATGCCTGAAACATTGTTGGAAGAAGAGAGATCACGAGCCCGGTTTTCATTCGAAAGAGGAAGTGACAGCTGGGAGGGGGACGAACATGTCTTGTCCCAAATCCACGCGTCCTTCTCTCGCAAGCCAAGAGTGCGAGAGACACTGGAAAGGAAACAGTTGGCGAGGCTGAGAATGGACTTCGTAGAAGCAGAGCCTGACGAATTCGCCGACTCACCTCAATCGATGCTCGGTACGCCCGGGGAGCTGTACCCAAGCCTTGAGCCTCAGCGCCAGCCTGGGCGCTTCAGACCGACCAGTGCAATCAACGGCAAGCGAGGGACATCAACGCCAGTCTCACCGAAGACGCCTTCGCCCTTCAGGAAACCACGGCTACTGTCAAACGACAGGCTTACCGGCGACGAGGACATCAAGGATCTGTTTCGGACAACGGTCTATGTGCCTGGTCCGATACAACTCGAAGAGCATCCAGCCTTGCTGCGAAAGGACTCCGTTGCCACTCTGGACCCATTTGCGAGCGAAATTGACGCGATAGGGCGACGTCCGTCTGATCTGATGGCCCTGGAACAAATAGTCGTGTACTTCGACGATATGGGTCTGAATGAGGATGCCTCAGACGTGTGCCTGGACAGGTATTGGCTCAACGGTCCACAACAGGCGCTACGAATGACGGATGTTGACGCGATGGAACTCGAACCGCCTCTGACACCGCGGAGTCAGCAACGCAGCGGCTCGAAAGATGTGCCCAGCATGCTCTCCAGGTTCTCGTTCTCGTCAGCGTCATCAGGCGCCTCTGTGCCACAAAACTCCCCACAAAGGCGCCAGCTAATCAGATTAAGGAGACTGCTGTCGCCGGCCCTACCCGGCTTGAAAAGCTCCGAGGGTTGACAGCGAACTGAGGGCTTGTGACATGCTAGAGCAATGCGGTCTATGTTTGGAGAAGTCGAATTAAACTTAATGGAAATTGAAGACTCGTAAGCCGTGTTTGAGATGAGTGCTCGGCGAAATCTCGCGCCAAGCGCATTACGACTCGCTGCTGGCCTAATGAGGTAGTCCGTGATGCGACAAAGCGTTCAATAGAATGAAAAGCAAAAGGTGTGTCTCCAAAAGGTCATGATTGGCAGCACGAAGCCGTAATGGGGCGTCGAAATCGATTCGGCCCTTGTGCGATCTGGAGACCCTTGTACCCTTGTGGATGACGACCGTTCTGCCTTGCAACATCTGACGGAGGCGCGGGCGCCGCGAAAAAGTAACACCTGATGGACGAGGATGCGCTGCCCTTGATGCAGAAAGTGACCGAGTGGAAGAGGATGCAGGAAACTTGTTGCTCTTTCACCGACTGCGACCTCACGATAGGGTCGATCCCTGCCAAGCGTGCAAGGGTCGGCGCGCACCCTTCCGAAAAGAAATGCGAGGCAGCGAATGACATACACCCACGTCTCTCTCAATCCAATCACACTTCAGACGCAAAGAAGTGATCATCGACTTGGATTGCCCTCCTGAGCGACGTCTGGCCCTGTTGCGACCCGCTCAGCGCGTCCCGCACTTCGTCAGACATCCTCCGCTCGAGCCAGCGCATCAACGCCTGCCGCCATTTCGCCTGGCTGCTAAAAGGTGATTTTCCCCTTCCAGGCCCGGTTCTCTCTCAAGTGCACGCCTCACATTACTGACAGACCCCATTCGCCTTCGTAAGAACCATTTTCGCGACAGTCATCTATAATATTGTAAGATCTCCTGCACAGATGAACGCCTCTCGACGTTCGCAGATCGCTGACATTGTGTAGTTTGCTCCATCCAAAAACCACAACATCCGCCATTATCAGCATTAATATGGCCAATATCTTCATGAACAGTAGTAGTAGCAATATCTACGGGATACCGGATCAGTCGCAAATGGACTTCTGGCTCAACAATGCTCACCTCTCTGAGGAGCAGCGCCAAGCAGCTTGGTCGACTGGCACCCTGAACCCCGAGTACGGCTTCGACGCGCCCGCACAGCCATCGATGGTCCCAAGGACGATGCCCAACAGCATGTCGAATTTGACACAACTTCCTGTATGGACATCATCTTTGGTGGTCACTCTCCCCATGTTCTAACCTCCAGCAGATGGACCGCACCCGGTCCGCTCCGACCTCAAGACCCCGATCCACCACCGTTCCAGAGACCAACGACCTCCAACGCTCAGCAAGCGACTTTGGCGTCTGGTCCGCGACTTCCAACGAGTCGGCAGGCGACTATGCCCTTTTCTCGGGCTCGATGCAACCCCAGGTCAGTCTTCAGGCAATTCCTGAGACTACGGTTGAGTACACTCCGGGTGACTACGTCAACACCTGTATCGAGGCAATATCGCCTTCAGTGCCCTTTGACAACATGCACGTGCAACTAACTCCCCAGTGGCAATCGTCAGATTACTCCACTTCGCCCAGCACACCTCAGACTGCGCTGATGACTCCTGTTACTCAATCTAGTAACGCCATGAGTCGTCAGAGCAGTCTGAACACCTCTTTCATTGATGAGACTTCTTTGCGTGTTCCTTCTGAATTTCAGTACATGCCTATCCTCACCGAGGATAGTGCGCTTTCCTTAAATGCTTCTTCATGTTTTGTGGGATCGCAATGCGATCCTAATTTCCTTTCCCTCACTGGTCCCACGGCCAGTGAGACTGTCATGTTTCCTGCGTTCATTTCTGTTCCTGCTTCAAACGCAAGTGTGCACGCACTTGCTCCTTCCGGTCAACAACAGAACGAGTCGTACCTGGCGGAGGATATGCGGAGGTCGACATCCCAACAATCGTCCGAGAGCAACGCGAGCAGCACACGCTCAACTTCCTCTCGGCAATCCCGTCGCGAGCGCGAGATCAACGCCGCGGCTGCATCGCGTCCGCTCGCCCCTAAAGCAAGCGATGAGACCGAGGCCAATGCTGCACCATCAAATGCTCAGATGGCGCGCGTTGTGTCTTCAGACGGATCCTCCAAGACCGTCGGCGTGATAAGCAAAACGCCTTATGTGCGCCCTCAACACCCCAAGATTATGTGTCAGCACTGCAACGAGCGCCCTGACGGGTTCCGTGGCACGCACGAGCTAGACCGCCACATTGCGCGAGCTCACGCTCCCAAGCGCAAGGGCTACATCTGCGTCGCACCCTCTTTCAACAAGAACTTCTTGGACAACTGCAAACACTGCCGTGGCAAGAAGGTATACGGCGCGTACTACAACGCCGCTGCGCACCTGCGCCGTGCGCACTTCCACCCGCGCAAGCGCGGCCGCAAGGGCAAGAACGACGAGAAGCGCGGTGGTATCGGCGGCGGTGACCACCCGGCCATGGACTGGCTGAGGGAGCACTGGATCCGTGACGTCGAGGTCGACAATAACGGTCCGACGCCCGATAGCGAGCCCGACAGCGCGGGCGAGCATGAGGCCGCTGGTGCTGCTGCTCAAGAGCCTACCTTCGACATGGTCGATGTGTCGCAGCCGTATCCCGCAGGCCAGCAGCAGCTGCCGCAGCAGCCCCCTCAGATGCAGCAGCCTCCTCAGATGATCCCTCTCGATTACGGTTTGAGCGATTCAATCCAGCCCGTTGACCCTATGCCGTACGATAACTTCTCGTATGCGCCGGTCAACGATTTTCAGTTCGATGCTTACAGCATGAACCCTTAGGTTCAACCCTGATGGTTCTTGTCTGAGCATGGGCACTTTTCATGCTTCTTCATTCTTATCTTCGTGTACATAACGACTTCTGGGATTGGCTTGGATTTAATTCGTTTGGATTTGGGTTTGGATTTGGGTTTGCATGGCGTTTGATGACTGAGACCACCAGCGAGAAGCTGTGGTAGGTCCGCATCGGAAGTAAATATGGGTCTGGGTCTGGGTGTTACGTTTATGGTTGTGCTGTGGTTGTACAGCGTTTACATCTTCGCGTCGCGCGCTTCGTCGCTGCTATTGTTGCTATAGTACACATCAACGTCATTGAACGGTTCACGCAATGAGCGATGTTTCGTGAGGTTGTGAGAGGTCCTTCAACACGGACGCCTACTGCTAGTGATGCGCATGAGAGGAAGCGTATATCCATTCGTGACATTGCATTTTCGTTGGCCGTCTATGTGTTCAAGCTCATGCTGAGTGTTGTTCCCATCACCACCCAATACGTCGCGACGCATCTACTGGCTCAACGGCCCACCATTGGGATACCCGCCTTGATCAACGGGGTTCGCAGGACCACCAGTCTGTCCCGCGGCACCACCAGCCTGTGTGTTGTCCGCCCTCTCCGCCTTAATCGCCTCTCTAGCCTCCGCCTGCTCAGCCTTCTTCCTATACAAAGTCAGCACACCTCGCACCACCACATGTCTCTCCGCTTCTTCCTTAACGAGAAACACAAAACTAGCACCACAAACTCACCTATCCAAATCACTCGTAAAACTCGGCTCACTCCCACCCCCACCCATACCTTTCCCTCCCTTCGCAACCGCATCCGCTACCCGCCCCTCGCCCGGGGCGGCCATCTGCTCGCCATCGAGCTCCTTGTGCCGTCCGACGTCCTCGCGGCTCAGCCCCTTTGCCTCCTCGCCCGCGGGCGCGCCGTGCACGCCGGCGCCCTCTTCGAACTTGGCGTTGCGGTGCCCCGCGGCGTCGGAGGCTTGCTTTTGCGGGATCCGCTGGTCGACGGATGCAGAATTGTCGGCGGCGTTGAAGCCCTGGGCGGCTTGTTCGCGGGGGTTGGCTGAGGCTGGGTTGCCGGGTGTTTCGTATGCTTGGGCCTGCGTGGGTTGCGAGGGGCCGGTTGGTGAAAGGGCGGACATTGTGGTGGTGTGTGGTGTGTTGGAGTGTTGAGTGGGGGGAATTGGGTGATTGTGGTGTCGAGATGCTGGTCTTGGACTGAGGGTAGGTTCGAGTATGTATGAGGGTGAGCAGCAGCGGCTTGAGGTGGTTGGTTTGTGCGAAATCGGTGGTGGTGAATGCAATGACGTAGGCGGGGCGCGTCATTCATATTGCACCCCACGACGACGCGTCCTAGCGGGCGCGGCTCATTTAGCAGCTAGATTCGCGTAATCCAGAATGTGCAGTGCGTCGAGGAGATAGCCAAACTTTTCCATTTGCTAGAAGCCACTGATGTGTTTGGGTACAAAGATACCCCCGTAGTTGATGAAAATGCCCTTGAACGCCCTCGCTATGCTGTGATGATCCAATATCGGGTATTTACTCCGTCTCCATGACCACGTCTTCGGACTGCTGTCGCGATGGCGCTGGGGTCCCGTTGCTCTCTGCTTTCGATTCTGCTGCTTTGAGTGCCTTCTCCCGTGTCCTGCGGTTCCACTCCTCGATGGAATCTGGCCCGCCTCCTTCAATCTTCACGGGCTTGATCTCTGACGGTATACCGAGGACTGTGCCCTGAAAGCGGGACTCGACGCCAGTCTTGCTGTGTTTCTTCATAAGTGCTGCAAGCCCAATTAGCCGAGTACGAAGCGTGTCTTGAGAACATACTGTTCAGATAGTCCTCCATCTCCAGCTGGTCCAGCTGCTCGGTGGGGTTTGTGGCAACGGGCTTGTAGGTGCCTGCTATCCGCCGGATCTCCTTGTTTTGCTCGCCCTGCACCCACTCGATGAATTCAGTGACGTCTGCTGTGTCTTCGGCGTCGCGCCTGCGCTCTTCCATCTCCCGCGCTCCAGATTCGCCGTTGTACTCGTCCAGCGGCTTGCGCAGGTACTCCTTCCAGAGCTCCTCGCCGGCTGTCATGGTCGGCACGAGCAGCCCACAGTCCTGCATGGCCATGCGCACATCGGAAATGTCCGGGGTCAGGTCGTTGTGATTCGAGTAGGCGTTGTACGCGGTGCGCTCAGCGAGCAGTGTCAGATAGCGCGCTGTGAGATCGACAACGGTGTCGACGGCCGAGGGCTTGCCATAGTGGAAGCCGGTCGCGCGCAGGATGTGGAGGACTGCGGGCCGCAGGAGGTTGAGGAACAGGTCGTTCTGGGACATGCTGGCGCGGTCGCGGTCGCGGAGGTGGTGTGAGTGCAGAGGTCCGGTGTGTGTCTGCGGTTACCGATGAGGCAGCCAGCGCATTGTCGGGCGTGCGTGTGCAGGTGAGAAGGGTGCTCGTTGCAGTACCTGGCGGCAGTGAAGGCGCGTGGGAGCTTGGACTTTCACATCGCGCGGACTTGCCAAGGCTCACCTCCGCAATCCGTTCCACTTCAGCACACGGGCTGCAGTCGACAGTCACCCTCGACACACGACGTCTGTAAGAAGCCGCCAGTGCGCAGCCGCGCCCACTGCCCGTCGCCCATGCCTGGACCTCGCACTCCCTCCACGTCGCCACCATGAAGATCAAGCTCAAGAATCCCAGCGCAGCTCCCAGCGACGCGCCCGCGCCGCCAGCAAATGGAGACGCAGCGCCCGCGCCAGCTGCCGCAAAACTCGGCGGGATCAAGCTCAAGCTGAAGCCTGCAGCTCCTGCGGCGCCGACTGCCGAAGGCGACGCACCCGCCGATGCGCCCAAGCAGAAGCGCAAGTACACTAAGAAGCCGAAGATCGACGCGGACGGCAATGCGATCCCCCCAGGCAAGCCGGGGCCGAAGAAGCGGGCGCGCGAGGATGGCGAAGACGGGGAGGCACCAACGGCGAAGCGCAAGCCGAAGCCAACCTTGAAGAGTCTGGAAAGAGTGGATGAGAGCGACGATGAGGACATGGAGGAGCCTACAGTGCCGGTGCAACGAGCACCACCACCACCACCACCACCACAGTTTCCGCCAAATCGCTCGACGTCCCTCAAACTATCTATAAAGCCCAAGTCATCTTCCTCTGGCGCGCCTGCTCCATCACGAGGCACCACACTGCTGAAGGTCAAGGGTGCAGGGCGGCCTCCGGTCAGACCGCTGGGTGTTGGATACGACAGTGAAGCCGATGAAGCAGAGGCCGACCCTGCGATAGAGAGCCAGTTCGTATTGCGCATGCTGCCAGGGCCCGACTGTGACCTTTTGCGAAAGTCCATCGAAGAGAAGACCATTGGGCGGAGTGCTATGCAAGGAGGACCAGGTGTATACTTCAGGTTCTTCGACAAGGAAGGCAGAAGAGCTATGGTTACTATACAAGGGCGCCACTACGCTGCTTCCATGGTAGAGCTGCCCAACATCATCGAGTCGATGAAGAGCTGGAACAAGAAGGACTGGGTCAAGACTGCAGATGTCTGCCAAATGCTCCTCGTCCTGGGCAGAGTCCAGAACGAAGACGAGGCGAAGAAATACCCACGACCAAGCTATATCGAGGAAAACTCACACCGCTACCCTCATGGCTTGACTCCGCCCATGCGCTGGGTCCGCAAGCGCCGCTTCCGACCGCGAAAGTCCTACCTTGACGTCGAGCGAGCTGAGGCCGAGATGAATGCACTCCTAGAAGCTGATGATATGGCTGAGAGCACAAAGTATGAACTGGTAGAGGAGGGAGCAGAGTCTTCCGAAGAAGAGTCAGGTTCAGAAGACGACGAGGACGAAGAGATGATGAACGCGCCTGCAGAGACCCCCGTCGAAGAAGTCGACGCTGCTGATCTCGAAGAGATGCTGGCAGCTGGATTCATGGACGATGACAACGTCGAGATTCAAGGCAACGGCGATGAACTTGCGGCTCTGTTCGGCGGCAGCGACGTTGTCGAAGGGCAGACACCTGTCACCGCTCACGATGCAGCCATGCATGCACTGGCGCAGAGCGGTAAGATCGTCGTCGAGCCCGAGACTGCGCCAGCTACACCGGCCGCCGCGACGTCTGCCGAAGATGACGATGATGATGACGACGATGACGACGATGATTCCGACATCGACGAGGCTGCAGCAGCTGAACAACAGAGGAGGGAGGTCTTGGAGACGGAAATCGCTGAGCTGGAGAAGGCGGTGCAGCAGAGTATCGAGTCGCGCGACAAGCAGAACAATCCCCTCTTTAGGAATCGCATCAACAAGACCATCGAGAGGCAGCAGCAGGATCTTCACATCAAGAAGAAGCAGCTGAACGAGCTGAATGGCAACGAGGATGTAGACGATTAGGGTAGCCGAGTGGTTCCACTCTACACGGCATTGCATTGTATAGGAGTCTAGGCGAGGGCATTGGGTCGGCGTGTCATTCCACAAAAGGACCGGGGAGGTACTCGGTCTACTTTACTGCTTGTTCATCACTAGATACCAATCACACATTCACATTAAGCTCTTCCAAGACTCGATCCCACTGCACATACTCTGTAAGCCCCGAAGTGCCTTCACGGTTCAGATGTTGCACCTCTGGCGTATCTTCTGGAAAAAGCCGGGCCTTTCCACTGCATTTACCATGGAATCATCGACACCGATAATTGCAAGTTGTGACAACACGTCACGTGTCAAAGAGACCCGCTTAAATGTATGGTTGCTAATCATCCGTCTTCGCCCCACCGCATTGCTCCTCCACTCGACAACGCTCGACTGCTGCAACAAAGACTTGCGCTCACGTAGTACTAATTCTTTTCACAGTATAAAACTAATCATAGGCACACACAGTGAATCTATCGCAAGCATGGCACCTCCTGGACCTCCACCGTACTCTATAGAACAAATCAACGCTATGAGCACGAAAGAAGAACGACTGCGCGCCCGCGCAGAGCTGAACAGTATGTGAAAGAGGAGGGCTCGCGGGAAGAGAGATTGACGGTTAGAACCCAGGCTATATCGCGCGCATGAAGAAAGAGCAGCAAGACCGACTCGCACGATCCTCGAATGACTACACCGCACACGATGGCGGCGCAGCACCAACGTACCATAATCCTACGTCCGGGTATGCTCCTCGAGGTCGCGGCGCATACAACAGCACATATCGGGGAGGCCCTCAGCGTGGCGGGTACGCTTACGGAGGGCGAGGAGCTGCTCCGTATCATCCGTATCATCGCCCGCCACCGTCATATGGCCCCACCAAATTCAAGAACCGCACTGTTGTGTTCAACAAGCCAGACGTGTCTGCTGAAGCCTCTGGCACCGAGAGTGCTTCAGCTCCTGGGTCAGCGCCGCTGTCGAACGCTCATTCGAGACAGAATAGTACACCGCCAACAGAGCCCAAGCAACTTTGTGCAACTTTCACATCGACAGGTACCCCGAGCAATCTCAACACCCCAGGACCTCCCACGCTGTGACACCTCTAACTTTTCTTTCAGGAATATGTACTCGCCACGGCTGCCCTCTTCTCCACGACCCGAACAAACAAGCGCTCTGCAAGCGCTGGCTCTTTAAAAATGACTGCAATCGAGGCGACCGCTGCTCATTGTCCCATGAGCCTACACCGCATAATGTCCCAACCTGTCTCCATTTCCAGGAAGGACGATGTACAAACGAGGATTGTCGATTCGCCCATATCCGTGTCAACCCTGCAGCTCAGATCTGCGACGCTTTCGGGCGTCTTGGCTACTGTGAAAAAGGCGCTGAATGTGCAGACCTACACGCATACGAATGTCCCGACTTCGCCAATAAAGGCGAGTGTATTCGCGGCGACAAGTGCCAACATCGACACGTTCATCGCGCGTCTCGAATGCGGAAGCCTGCTGGCAACTCTTCGCCAGAAGAACGGTCACGAGCAGCTTCAACAGAGGCTGAAGGGGCCAATGCTGAGGTGCAGGAGATCACATCGGATGCCTCCCATGCACCACAGATGTTCACACAGCAGGTCGATTACGTACCCTTCGACGTCGAAGTTTAGGTACCGCGATGCCTTGGACTCGACACTGAACCTCTGTAGGCCCCCACCCCCGCGCAGATCTTCGCTCACCTAACCTTCTCTTGCATCGAAGTTGCATCTCGATTGCTTAACCTGGTAGGAGCTTTTTTGACTTATTCAGTGGACTTGTTTGACGTCCCAAGTCTCGATTCAGCGTTGCCTCGACATGGTGCGTATTGCGATGATACCCCTTTGCGCTTCACGACTGCGTCATCTCCGTGATCCTTGGTAGTTTCCTAGCTTCTTGGTGTCATTAGATAGTTGGGCCCAGTTGGGTCCGGGGCAGGGCATTCTCATTCATCCAGAAGAAAAGTAAAAGCATGTACAAACAAAACAATGGAAAGAAGAAATCGAAGCAAGAGCCCCGCGATCAACGACGTAAACATCCACCAGATCTGTGAAGTACCTTTGCCTGATCATCCCCGCCTTGCTGCAACGGAGATTGGCTGCGGCTGATGGAGGCGGAGCGGGTTGAGGCTGCCTTGGCTGTTCTACAAGCAACTCACTTCCCGCTGACATTGCGCGGCGCAGCTTAGCAATGCTCATGCCTCTCGCCGCTTTTGTCCAGAAGCTGCGTCGATACAAGACGACTCTAAAAGTACAATAATAAACCCTAGGCATCTGCGATCGCAGCGAAATTGCAGTTGCGACGCAATAAACAGCACCCCTCGCCTCAGCCGTACCCCTTGAAGACGCCCCCGCGACGCGCCAGTCGCAATTGCACAGCAATCATGCCGCTCAAAGACCTGCTCATGAAGAAGGACAGGATAAAAGACGAGGGCGCATCAGGTGCGCCGGGAAAAGGTCCCACACTGAGCCCAGATGTACCAGAGTTCCAGTTCTTCCGCACCACAACCAGCACGCACGAAGCCATCGAGCCGCCCTCGTTCCCTGGCGACCCCACACGCTCTGAAGCTCCCCTCCTGAGCCCCAAAGACACCCGCGGCTTTGGCCGCTTCAGACGCCACTCGAATGTTAGCAACACGAGCTCTGCGAGCGGGCGCGCGAGCGAAGACGGCGCGAGACCGCGCTCTGGCACGCTGAGCGAGCGTCTTCACTTCAGCCGCAGCCGCAGCCAGAACAGCGTCAATGTGCCCGACAACCTGCCCGACGTGGGCGACGCCCCCGTCGCGCGCAACGAGGAGGACGAGGCGAAGTGGGAGAAGCGCGCGACGATGCTGGTGCAGCGCGGACCGCTGGGGCAGAGCAGCGCACCGCCCACGCCGACGATCGAGATCAACGACGCCATGGCGGGCATGGGCATGAGCCCTGCGCGTCCGGGCGTGCAGAGACAGCCCAGCACAGGCGCGCCCGCCGACGAGGAGAACATCCAGGAAGCGATCCGGCTGCACGAGAAGGGCAACCTCGAGGCCAGCACCGCGCTCTTCGGACGCCTTGCCGATCCCGCCGGCGCAAACAATGCGCTTGCCCAGGTCCTGTACGGCCTTGCGCTCCGCCACGCTTGGGGCATCGAAGCGGACCAGGAATCCGCCGTACACTACCTCTCCCTCGCGGCCTCCAACAGCGCCGAGGTCGAGAAGCTGGCGCTCGGCGCGGGCATGAAGAAGGGCGGTGCTGCCAAGGGCGAGCTCGTGCTGGCTATGTATGAGCTTGCGAATTGCTTCCGCAACGGCTGGGGCATTAAGAAGGATCCTGCAGCTGCGAAGCAGTATTATGAAACGGCGGCGAATTTGGGAGACACGGATGCGATGAATGAGGTTGCGTGGTGCTACACAGAGGGGTTTGGGTGTAAGAAGGATAAGGTATGTGGCTCTTCAATTTTTTTGTTTGGCTCGAGCATCTCCCATCAGACAGCAAGTCTGCCGCACTTGAGAGGGTGAGCGTGATGAGAGCACGAGAGCATGAGAGCTGCTCTCGCGCCGCCTTTGCTCGGATCTCCCACCAAAGCTCTGCGTCGAAGAATGTCTCGTTTCTGGCCCTCGAACACCACCAAGCCTCCCTCGACCTCTCTCAGGTCAGGTCAGGCATTGCTAGGTGTATGTCTTCGAGGGGCTTCGTACCCATACCACCGATCCAACCTCGTCAGCCTCAGCTTCCTGTGGCCCATCAGTACGTTTGGCAAGCATGGACATCTTCCGAGTCATGAGGAGTAATCCACCAACACTGCACTGAGACATCGAGCGCACTCCCGAGTGGCTCGAAAGTGCATTGTCCGACGAAGATGCAGACGCTGCCACAGCTTCCAAATTCTCTGCTGTAGAAAGTCAGACGCTCCCGTCTCGCCAACCCGAACTTCCATATGGCAGACAGGGGAATTGGCGAGCTTGAAAATTCGGACGGCAAAAATTGCGCGCGGGTGGAGGCAGCGACACCTACGTAGCTGCAGGAGATAGAAGCAGATGCGAGCAAGTCAATTTCTGGACCTGGATGTTGCCCTTAAAATCATGGCTGTTACTACATTGGACTTGCTGCATTTCGATGATGTTGTCAGCAAACAACATCAGACGCCTTCCATCGCCTCCAACCTTCACCAAAGCGACGCATAGAGAGAGCCACAGCAGTACACCATGATAAGGTCGCGCTTCCGGCTTCACGTACAATACCGCCCGGAAACGTGCAATCAGAAGCACTCGCATCCATACCGCCACTCGCGCGTAGTCATTCTCAGCTCTTCTTGATCCACTATCATCCTGGGCTTCCATGGGACCTACGCAAACGACAGACCCCTGTGCTCAAGCTATTGTCTTGCTCCAGCACACCGTCAATGCGCATGTTGAGCCCAGAGGACTTTCGGTCGAGGCACAAGCTGCTCCATCGGCCGTTGATGCATGACGCACACCGGGACGCCGAGCGACAACACAGCTCGACATCGGCCTTCTGGTCGCTTCTCTGGCGTCATGGTAGATACTGTTGAGAGCTTCTCAATCGATTGTGCAACGTCAGCCTCATCGCTCGTCACCCCATCATCACGCTGGGTATCCACGGCGGCTCTGTATTCGGATGTGCGCGCATTCAAGCCACCGACTGTAAATGCGAACGGTCAGCTTGGTCGGCCTCTCGCGTTCGCTCCCGCTACCCGTCATCGATGTCTCAGAAATCTCCGCAGTCTCGTCTTCCGCCTCACTATTTGGGCAGCAGTTCGCTCGGGATCTCGTGCATCTTAGCGGCAGCATCTCACTGTACGGCCGGCCTCACATGGCTTCAGCTGGCGCATTGCGTGCACTCTCGCCTTTCGGCTGCAGCGCTTCATCAATAACGGTCGCTGATTGTGTGTGTACAGTTCAAAGCGGCTCAGTTCCTGCGACTTGCCGAATCAAAAGGCAATAAGACTTTGGGGAATACCTGGTGAGTACAACTTTCTTTGTGTTTCTCTCGACACTGCATCGGATCGAAGTTCCAACGTCCACACGGCCCGGATGTCACCTGCCTGTCACTCCCAAACAAGAGTCCAGCACAGCCATAGCGACGCCCGCGCCAGCCGTCATAAGCATTGACCCGCATCTCTGGATATCAAGCAGGTCTCCACACGAGGCGCGACATCCAGAACCCACAGCGTTTCGTGCTCTTGTGCCCAGCCGGAATCATTGGCTCTCAACCTCCCATCAGAGATCCAGCCCTCGCTTAGTAGCCTGCTAGGAGCGGCCCTCACCCTCCCTCCCGCGATAGTCACGTCCCGCACCCCACCAACCGCAGCGCATCATCGCGCCATCCACGCGGGCTCACACCACACCTGACATCCCAACATGGTCTGGGTGTCCGGACGGCTTCCCAAATGGCTGGGTCGACTTCCACTTCCGGTTGGACCGCATACACGTGGCATGCTGTCAAAGGCGCAGAGGGCTGAGGGTGTGAGATTACGAGTATCGATAGAATTGCGAGGGTCTATGGGCCGATGACGGAGGAGAGCGGCGGGTGAGACTGTCAGATGAGACGGGCTGGATAATATTGTCCTGGCCGAGGAGATGGTTATCATCGATTGCTCTGGAGTAATCGGTCGACCTCATCGGCTGCGAGACTGGAGGCGGCACGGCCACACCGAGGATCATGGATGACGAAGCTCAGCCGACGACTAGAAGTGAGACCGCGGTCACAGGACTACGGGACCAAATGCGAACTCAAGTGGACTCGACTGGAACGGACCGTAAAGGGCCGACGCGTTACCCGCGAGAGTCAACGTACTGAGGACACGTGCTGACCAAAGCGTAGGATCTGGAAGCCGAAGTACGATCCCAAGTAGCTTGAGCTACGGGTGTGCACTTGCGCACTTTGCGTGCTGGGGAGAGATAAGGCACTACAAGAGTAGTCAACACGACCGTAGTCAATGGTCCAGACAGATTTGGCAATCAATTTTGATCCGGATATGCTGTGCACCGGCCTTGTCAGCCCGCTTTGAGAACGCGTGCACGCATCGCAATGCCGCATGTGGTCATCTGTATACACATGTAGCGCAAACGAGATCCGTATCACCATAAGCAACACACGCACCAGGTCGATCACTCCCCATCAGCGCATCGACTGCGGGCCCCATGCACCCTCTCTGTATCCGTAGTTGCACACTTGACGTCCCCACAGCGCGGAAGCTATCTCGCGCACCCTCGCACGCACGCACGCACGCACACAGTTCTGTACTGTGACTCGCGCCGCACAAGACAGTCCGGCCGACGAAGCGTTGCTATCGACCCGACCCGCACCGCACGCGGATCAAGACAATACAGCTCAGCACAGCTCAGCACTTGTTTACCGCTCTTTCAGCGCGCTGCGACGAGACGCCGCCGGATAGCGTGCGTGAGTGCGTGCGTGCGTGCGTGCAAGTGTGACTGCGTCCCGATATGGTGGTTCGGCGCTAGCAGGACCAGCACGCAAGCTCGCTCGCTCGCTCGCTCGCATGTCGTTGTGACTGTGGCTGTGGATGTGGATGTGGTGTGGATGTGGATGTGGTGTGGATGTGGTGTGAATGGACAGAGTGGGTCTGTGGTGAAACGCCCAGCTCGAAAGGACGCGGCGATTTAACGCCTTTCGCGTCCTGTGGTTGGGTGTGTTTGTGGCTTTTCTTGCCGAACTTACTGTGTCTCGCGCACGGGAGCCGGCGGAGCTATCGAAAGTGGGCGCGGGGGTTGATGGTTGCGGAATCTTGTTTGTGAGGTACTGGGAAAATGTGCTGAGGTGCGCTGTGGTGTGGATGGAACGGTCACCAATGTGCGAGCAAGAAGATTGTGTAGGCGGGTGAAGCCAGACAAACACGTCTGGCCTCTGAACAGGAAGTGTAGATTGCCCATATCCCTCGGCTAGCTAATAAATATATCGTGAGAAAAGTCAATCTGTGCGGTGCCCCTGCGGACCCTCATCTTGCAGCCGTGATTCATATACAGTGTCGTAGCGCGTACATGTCCAACCTCGTCATCATGCTCAAATCGCGATCGTGAGATCATTGCCGGAGTACCACTGAGTGTGCTTTCCAAGCTTTGTCAAACATAAGAAAAGCCAAAGAACACAAGACGCTCGCTCGCTACGCTCTGCTATAAACATCCAAAGCCAAAAACCAAATGCAAGCAACTGAAACAAGGAAACAAGTGAGAATAAATGGCGCGTGGTAGCTACCACAGCCCGCCCCGAAGCAGAGCGTGCAAAGCAGGACAAGTGCAACCGCCTGTATGCTCGCGATGTATCATCGACGTTGCCGTCCCAGATGTAGAAGAATGGCGCCACATGGCAAGGAGAAGGCGGCGGGAGCCGACGATGCAAGTTGTCTCAAAGGAAGCCCACCGCGGGTGTTGACGACCGCGGCGAGGAGAAGGGAAGCGCTATGCTAGAACGAAATGATGCAAAGTTGCGACTGGCGTCGGACACAAAGAAATGTGAGTGGGTGGTGGATGGGATTCATCCCTCGGCCTGGAGGCCCTCGGAGGTGCTGGGCCGCGACATAGCGGTTGACTCCTCGACGATGCGCTTGAACTCATGAACGACCTCGGGGGAGATCTTGTCCCAGAGTAGGCTGCGGGTGTAGACCTCAGCGGCGGACTCGCCCTTGTTCTGCTCGCGCATGGCGGCGAGGGTTGCGGCAAGGTTGCGGCGGTGAGAAGGCTGCGAGGGCGAGAGCGGGTCGCTGACGTCGTCGCTGCCGATACTGTAGCGGGGGCGGGTGAAGTCGAGAGAAGTCATGCTGTTGTACTGGGCTGGGGTGATGGAGAAGAGCTGCTCGTTCTCCTGCTCCTTGGTAGGTGCAGCGAGCTGAGAGTGCAGTTGATCGAGGCGAGAACCGGAAATGCCAGCGAGCTCGGAGCCAGACATGGTAGCCTTGGGCCAGGCCATGCCGGACGGGGTAGGCTCGAGACCGGTGACAGCGTTGGCAATGAGACCTTGCTCGGTGAAAGCAGAAGAGACACCAGCATCCTTGAGAATGCTGTCGAGGACGTCGGCGGAGGCAGCGCGAACCTCGTCGGGCATGCGAGGCATAGGCGGAGCAGCGCCGGAACCAGACTTGCTGGCGACGAAAGCACCGCACAGAAGCAGCATGAGCAGAAGACCAGATGCGACGGGCTCCTTCTCTTCCTTGGCACGGGGAACGATGGCCATGGGCTGTTCTTGAGGGGTGCGCTCATCGGAGGCGAAGTCGTTGACAAAGATGTAGTTGTCCCACTCGTTGCCGCCCATGTTTAGGTTGTCCATCTCCGACGCGAAGTCGGTGAAGGTAGTGCTGGGTGCGACAGTCATGTTACCAGAGCTGCTCTCAAGGCGCTCAGTGAGGACAGCGACCTTCTTGCGAAGCTCACCCGTCTCGAGAGTGTGGTTGCGGACGAGCTCTTCCTTGTCGAACTGCAGCTGGTTGATCATGTGATGCATGTCCATGGACTCGCGGTGCCAGTTCTCTTTCTCAGCGACAAGCTGGTCATACTCAACACGCATGGCGGCGAACTCTTCTTGCATACCGCACATCTTCTCGATCCAGCCCTTCTTCTCTTCCTCGAGCTCTTCAGTGTGCTTCTTCTTGCGTTGCCTGGAGTCAAGACTGCGATGCGTTAGCGGATGAACAATGGAAGTAAAGACCAAACAATGGATTGGGCCAAGCGATGGACGCTGAACCAAAGTCCAAAAGGATGTACGTACGCGGCCTGTCTGTTGCGGAGGAGTCGTTTTTGCTGCTTGAGCTCCTTCATCTCGTCCTCGTTGGTGCAGTTGGCAATGAGCTGGTCGATGTTGAACAGGTTGCGCTCAGCGGGGATGTCGAAGCGGGCATTCTTCTTCCTGATGCCACCGTCGCGACGGGGAGAGAAACCGCGGGGCGGGGGCGTGTTGGGCCTCATGCGCTTCGGCCCGGGCCGCGAGTCCATCTCTTGCTGGTTGAAGGCCATCCAGTCGGAGTGGGTGTGCGGCGACATGGGCTGCTCAGCAACAGCGTTGGGGAAGACAGCGCTGGGCCTGACGTTAGCGTCCACGGGGAGGCCGTGGAACATCTGCTGCTGCGGCTGGGGAACGAAGGCTGACTGGACGCCAAAGTCGCCGGGGCCGAAGGGATTCGACGGCTTGGGTGCTGTCGGGGTGCGGATGCCGGAGTTGTCCATGGGCCACGACTGCTGGCCGTAGGTGGCAGCTTGGTTAGGAGGAAGACGGGCGAAGGGGTTGTTGCTCTGCTCGGTGAAGAAGGGGTTGTTGGCGTTGGAGTTGACAACGGAACTGGTGGCTGTGCGGTCGACAAACTGGTGCTGCGAGAAGTCCTCCCAGATGGAGGCGTCGGGCGAGAAGATGCCCTGGGTGGAGGTGGTGGGCGACATCAAGGTGGGTGTGTCGAGGATCTGGTGGTCCAGGGTCTGCTGGTCGTCAAAGGCAAAGGCGCTGGGTTTCCGGTCGGTGCTGGACAGCGTCGACGAGGGCCGATGAAAATCCATGTGGTTGGGGTTGTTGGTGGTGGAAAAGTCCATGGCGTGGGCGGTGCTGGAGTCTTGTAGCAAAGTACCGGTGTGGCCCGGACTGGCGGTGTGGATTGCTCTTTTCGGCAATCTCGATGGCAGGACCCTGGCAGAGGCGCGTTTTTCGCAGAGCCGGCGATTGCACGGGCACGAGCGAGCACTGACAGGCAACGGCGAGGTGCGTCGTTGCGTAGGGTACCGTACAGTACCGTGGAGCGAGCGAAGCAGAGCAGCGATGGGGGCTGCCGGGAAGATGGTGGTATGAGTGAGGGTGCTAGAGCTGGGTGGGGAGGCGGGCCTAGTTATCGCAGAACGGCGGGGTGTGCCCGAAGCAGAGTCACTAAAGGTGCAGCCGACTACAACCTTGGACGCAGCGCGGACGGAGCTAGGCCTCTTCAGCGTCTGCTGGGGGTGGCAGCGCGAGAGTGACCTCCGTGGGATCCATGGGTGCACGCGAAACACGGGCTTGCGCTCCCATTCGGCGCCCCAAGCAGCGTCGGGTAGGCCTGCATCACCGCACGAGTCTGCCCAGAAACGAGTGGCTGCCGTCGACTGCGGTGCAGGTGGCAGCCCGGCGTGTGCCATTCACGGCGCCCACCCTCGCGCTCCCGTTTGCCTGCTCCGCGTGAACGGCGGCCACCAGACACACGGTATTGGCATCTGTGATCGCAGCAACAACGTCGCCCGTTTGTCGCGCGCGCTGGAGTCACAGACAGCGTCACAGCGCTGGCCGCGATTGCACGTCAGGCCAGGGTTGTCGCCGTGTGCGAAGTCTGGTACGACAGGCCCCGTACCGCTGTAATCGATTCACGCGCTTGGTCGACCAGCGGGCCGGCCCTTCAGCGAAATTCACCCGGCGCCGGCGAATCACGGTGCTGGACCACATTGATTAGACCAACTTGGCTGGCCGACGCTGAAAAGTCTGCCAGATGCAGCGGAGTCAGGGCTCTGCAGAGCGATGCTGCCGCGACGCTGCTCTCCCGCCGCGCGCGCCGCGAAATGTAGACGTGACTTGCAGTGCCCTCTGTGTAATCATGAGCGGAGCGCATGGGATGCAGCCGCAGCGCGAGCCGCCTTTCTCCGCGTCCTCGACAGTCAATCTGGCCATCTCGATCACCACCGCCAACCCATCACATCAGCCGACTGCTTCCAACTTCCCACTTTCCATCTCTCTCCTTCTCGCCGTCTTGCGCGGAGGGCTGACCCTGCTCGCTCCGGAGCTCTGATCGATGCTGTCATCATCCCTCTGGCCATGCACGCGAG
Source organism: Phoma herbarum (assembly GCA_001599375.1). Classification (NCBI taxonomy): domain Eukaryota; kingdom Fungi; phylum Ascomycota; class Dothideomycetes; order Pleosporales; family Didymellaceae; genus Phoma; species Phoma herbarum. Next base: position 84,494 of record BCGR01000006.1, on the reverse strand, counting down.
TCATCTCACCGCCCGGCATCTGCAGCGAGTCTCCCTGTCTATTCTGGGACGGCAGATGTCCATTCCTGTGCTTTGTGTTCGCCTTCATTATCGTGCTGAGGCGCACCAAGCCGTTGGAAGGAGTGCCTTGCCGACTTGCGTAATCCGTCGTGTTGGGAGCGTCTTATTGAAGCCTTTGGGGCAGACACTGCATGCCGTGGTGGTGCTGACTTATTGTCGGGTACCTGGACGTGATTGGGTGAGATGTCGCATTTCTCTCACCTCTTGCATCTATTCTTGTATTTCCCATACGGGACTGTGCTGCTTGTCACGGCTGTCAAGCCTCACTACAAACCCTCAACCTGCAAATCGCTAATGAGAGGACCGCTCACGGCTGTAAGACCGGGTCAAGGTGGTAAGGTCGTAGGCGTTCAAGCACCTCGCCTCAAAGCAATCGCCTTCTCTAGGCGTTTGGCATTCCCCGCCGTGCAACACTCCCATCAATCTCAGACAATTACGCTTGCTTTCTCGCAGCTTGCCAGACCGCGTCACACAGTGCCGCACGCAGCGGCCGTAGCTCTCCAGATTGAGACATGAAAACGCCGCAGCCCTCAGCCATGGTCACAGCCACCGTCAGGTCCTGAGCCAAGCCGGGTCTGGCAATTGCTATAGTGTGCGACTGTTCCGCGCGAGACACCCTGTTTGCGGTCGTTATTGTAGGGGTGCACAGTCTGGATCTCTAGATCAACGGCGATCTTGACGTTAGTCGTGACGTTTGATGAGCAGGGCAAGTAGGCTCGCCGTAGCATCTCTCCACAGCGCGTACGCGTACCCTATAGCACGTAGAGATGAGGGTATATGTGTCCCAGCCCTACACTATCACCAACGCACTGCCTACTCGAAGAAAGACCGCATTGGATTGTTGCAATCCAACCAAGACCCGGAGTTGCCTCTGTGGCCTTGCATCTCAAACACCTGGAGCATGTTGACCGGATGTGACACTCGATGCCTCCACACGCGCTTTCGCGCTTGAAGAACGCCCTGGAATTCGGGCGCTCGCTCTCGCAATGCATTTCGAGGTTGGGCCTCAATGTCAAGCGTCATGGCATAAGGTTTGAAAGTTCGAAAATGCGCCGCGTTTCCGCTGTGCTCATTTGTCGATTGTAGCGTACAGCAGGCGGTGCAGAGAAAGTGAGGCTGCAGCGGTGTAAGAACCCACTTCCCGCTCCCGCCGTGCAGGACTGCGCAGCTCCACCAATCGTGTCCACAGCTTCTGGAAATTTGGATTTTCGGGTAGTCGGTTTCTGACTGCGTCGGGTATGCTGCTCGGCCCAGCTGCCGGCGACGACTTTGTTGACATCTGAGGTGTGATGTAAAGAATGCACGGTAGTGATGAGGGTGTGAGTCACGTTTCCCCCCACCCGAATCGTAGGGCTGAGGTCCCCTGCGCTCTGTAGATGATGTGTGCAAGGACAGGCTTGCAGGCAGAAAAACCCGCCCAAGGTACAAGTTTGGGACCGGAGGTTTTGTAAGATTGCAGCGTCCGCGAATGCATCTGTGCGATGAATTCCCAGTTCCAACGGCTAAAGCTCGAGCACTGTCGCTGCCGCTTGAAAAGACGCTGGGCCTGACGTCGGCCGATGACGGCAAGACCACATAGCCCTACGACGTCCAGAGTTTTCAAAACTGACATCCCAGCTATGTTCGAAGAGCAACTCGACGCGCGAGGGTGACTCGCGCACAAAGTCACGATGGCATTGAGAGGTGGAACGCGAGGAACTCGCGATGCGCGAGGCAACCGCGAAGTGGGTCTCAATACCCACCGAGCGGAAGCGCTGCGCATTCCAATTGCTTGGGAAGGAGCAGACGAATGCGATACGCGCGACAGCTTCTGCATTCGCGTGTTGCGGTGAGAATGTTTCAGGACAGGAGGCTGGAAGAAGAGCGATGTGCCTCCCTCGCGCATATCGCGATGATCGAATCCAATTCGGTGTGGTATCAAGACTTTCTTTCAAGTTTCTGTTCACCGCACTTTCGAGGCCCGGTACACTGTTGCCCGTATGTGCGATTGTGACATTTCAGATGTTTGAGATCTGCAGCTCGATGGATCAATTGATGCTGCTGAGACAAAGCATTCCCTTGCGTGAGACTGCGCGAGACTCCCGCGATATGCTACGGGACGGAGCGAGGTGCAGAAGCGTGGGACCGTTTGGTGCGACGGCGCGCAAGGAGTGGTCTGAGAATGATGCGCACGTGGGCTTTGCATGTAGGACGAAGATGCGTGGAGCGCGATTGGGAGCGCTCGAAGGGAGGCACTTATAGTGATATGGCTACATGGGATTGTCCGTTCAACGTCTGCGTCTCGTGGTCTTTGGAGAGTGGCCTTACCTTGCTTCCCTTCGCAGAGGTTGTTCCCTCCGGAATCTCTCTGCCAATGGCGCAGTGCGGTTTGATGAGTTTGGTGGTGTAGCTGAATGCGGTTCTCGATAGCCTTCAGTCCCGCTGTCTCATATCCCCTCGTTATCATCCCTCGACCACAGCTTGACCGTTCGATCCTTTCCTCCACTGACGATCCACGCAGCGTCGCTCGTGACATCGGTACTGAAGACCGGCCCTGAGTGACCTTGCAATGTCTTGCAGTGTGCCCAGTCGTCTGCGGAGAAGATCTGGACGTTCTTGTCGAAACCCGAAGACACAACAAACGTTGATGCCTTCTTGGGAATGAGCTCACCCTCCTCGTTTTGTTGCAGCGGCACACCGCTCGCGGGGCCATCGGTCCCTTGATACCATCGCAGATCGGTAACACCTCCCGTGTTCGCGGCGATTGAGTTTGTTTCCCGCATGGCTCGCACATCCCAGCACTTCATGAATCCGTCGCCTGAGCCTGAGAGCAGGCGATGGCCGTCAACACCCCAGTCTAACCCGTAGATGGGCTTGATGTGACTTTCCAGCATGTAGATGACGCGACCTGTGCGCACGTCCCACACGCGACCAATGCTGTCCAGACCGGCACTTGCAACGAGTGATCCGTCCTGGTTGAAGCTGACCGTGTACACCTCCTTGGAGTGGCCTTCTTGTAGTAGCAACTCCTGCCCTGTCTCTACGTTCCAGAGGCGCCATGTGGAGTCGTCCGATGCGGATGCAAGATATCGCCCCGAGGGGTGGAATGCCAGGCGGCAGACGCGCTCGGTGTGGCCTTCGAGTGTCCGCAGCGGCTTGTCGTCGTCCAGTGACCAGAGCTGCACCTTGCCTCCTGCTCCGCCCGATGCGAAATTGACGCTGCCAGATGATATGGTGCTGCCGGGCAGCGTCGCGCCGGGGACCCAGTCTATGCCGGTTGTGCGCTCAGTGTGTGCTCCCCGGTAGGCCTTCTTCTGCTCCAAGCTCGGGATTTCGAGCAGGGCGACCTTTCCACCCCATGTGCCGTATGCGACATACTGGCCATTCGGCGAGGCGCGCACGATGCTGACAGGGCGGTCGGCAGTCTGCGACCCGTAGAGTTCGAAGCCCTTCAGCCTGTCCTTGATTTTGTTGCGATGCTCGACATGGGCCTTGAGCGGGATTGTGGCCTCCTGGCGCTGGTAGGCGATGCGCTGCTTGGCTCGTGGGAGCGAGTACCGCGCCATGTCTCGGCGGGCGTCCAGCAGCGACTGCGTGCCCTGCGTGTAGAACTCCTCCTGCTCGTCGCCCGGCGCCTCTGCCTCCTCCATGACGACATCCTCTGCATCTTCGCCCCCTGCTTCCGCTGTATCCGCGAGCAGTGCGCGCAGTCGGTCGCGTCTGTCGGCGGGACCCTCGCCGAACAGTGTGATGGGCTCCTTCAGCGCGCGCAGTCGCAGCTTGACGTCGCGGTCGGCGGTGGGCACGATCAGGTTGGCGGCGCGCTTCTTTCGCTCAAACTCCGCGAGCAGATCCGAAGCCATGGGGTTGCTCCCTCCTCCGCCGCCGGGCATGGCATGGTTGCGGTCGAGTGCTGTGCGTGTTAGCTGTGAAGCATGCGGGCGGAGCAACATGGTGGACGTACGCACGCTGGCATAGTCGATGCCCTCCATGTGGTCGTTGCCGCCATTCTCCTCCTCGACATAGGCCTGCCGCGCCGGGTGCATGCTCATCGCGAGTGACGGTCCCCCTCGGTGCTCGGTGCTGCGGGGCGCAAGTATACGGACTTGTCCAGGGTTAGACGGGTTGCATGTGAGCTGCGCGCGAAAGAAAGTTCCCCAGGCGGTAGGGCTGCTAGCGCCGGCTATGATGCACGCCTGGAACGCGTTACAGTGCTGCAGTAGTCGCGACAGGCAGGAGGCAGTCGAGGACAGATCTCGTGCAGATGTTCACAATTGCTTGAGCAGCTGTCGCGAGAGATCAAGAAGGATTGCCTTGTTTGTTTGCCCCGACACCTCTCATGAACATTGTCATGGTACGTCCTCTGTCTCTGCTTGCCGGATCGGCGCGTCCTAGCCCAGAAGTTTGTTCATACCGTCGCCCTTGGGGACTTGCACATTGCGCCGCCCGTATGCGCATTTTTACCCATATCTATCCCTTCCCTACAACGCCCTCAACACCCACTGACCCAATTGAAAGGCCTGGGCCGCGGCCATGTCGTATGCCATCACACGCGCTGCCAACGTTGCCCGACTGCCCTCCCGTCGCGCAGCATCTGGCCTGTTCCTCTTCGCCCTCTCCGCCACCACATTAGTTGCGCCTGCACACTCGACGCGCACAGCAAGCCTCCACACACAGCGCCCGCAGTCCCCCTACGCCCTGCCGACATGTCCGCTGCATAGAGACACCACGCCGACCCCAGCAGGCCTGCGGTCCTTCAGCTCCACCTCGCATCCCTCGAGCAGCGCGCCACAGTTCTCCTACCACGTCGCCGCGTCCTACTCGGCCAAGCAGGACCGCTTCAATGCACAGCAGAACCTGTTCACGAACCCCCTGCACGACCCCACCAAGCGCCACGAGGACTGGAGGGAGTGCAAAGAGAGCGTAGACAAGCGGAAGCGACTGCGAAGTGGACAGGATGCCCTCTTTTTCAGCCAGGTCGGCGATACCAAAACCACGACGTTCGGTGTCGCAGACGGCGTGGGAGGATGGGTCGAGTCTGGACTGGACCCAGCTGACTTCTCCCACGGCTTGTGCGAATACATGGCATGCGCCGCCCGCTCATTTCCACACGGCTTCAACACAACGTCACTGCATCCCAAGGAGCTGCTGCAGGTAGCGTACGACGAGGTCACCGAGGACGACACCATCGAGGGCGGCGGCAGCACTGCCTGCTTGGCCGTTGCCGAGCCGGATGGCAACGTCGAGGTCGCCAACTTGGGCGATTCGGGCTTCATGCATCTGGGACTCAATGCCGTGCGACACTTCACCCAACCCCAGACGCACGCCTTCAACACCCCCTATCAGCTCTCTAAGACCCCACACCGCATGCTCGTGCAGATGGCTGTCTTCGGCGGCCCCTCGACGCTGTCCGATCTGCCCAAGGAATCGAGTGTCACCCACCACAAAGTCCGCCATGGTGACGTCCTCGTCTTCGCGACCGATGGTGTATGGGACAATCTCAGCCCGCAGGATGCGCTCGGCATAGTCAGCAAGCAGATGGTGGCGTTGGGTGCCTGGGTAGACAAGGACGGCGCGATCGAAGTTGGACACGATCTGGCGAAGCTGGTGCAAGCTGGCACAGGACGCAGGGCCGATAGCAAGTCTCTGCAGGCCATTGTGGCCACTGCTATCGCAAAAGAAGCCAAGGACACGGGGCTCAATACCCGGCGCGATGGACCGTTCGCCAAAGAAGTGCAGAAGTACTACCCCGGCGAGAACTGGCATGGCGGCAAGCCGGATGACATAGCTGCTGTAATTGCCATTGTGCTGGAAGAGTCGTCGACTGCATCATCAAAACTCTGAATGAATTGCATAGCAGGCGTTGAAGGGTCATAAGGATATGGCGGCGCATTCGCATAGACCATTGTTGGAGGTTGTTTTGACTGTTGTATATCACGTTGATCGATAGGTGCTGTAGTCGCCCCGCAAATTTACTAGACAAGACAGAAAAGCCATCTTGAAACTCGACCAAGTCGATTCTGACCGAAGACAGAAGCATGACATAATTGTGCAGAGGTCCAGACTGTGCGTGTTTACGCTGCAGTTGCTGGGCAACCACGACACACGAACTCCACATCCGTCGCGCACGCCCAACCTTACAGCTTGACCACACCCAGCATCCCTACAGCGAACAGCCGCCTCCCCTCCGGGCCTTATGTGTGCACAACTAACTCTACAGCAACATTCGCTAGCCAGATAGCCTCTCCGACTTCTATATAGCGACGCGCACATCTCACCGCTCCGCAATGGCTACCGCGTCCCCGACGCCCATGGGCTCCTATGGACGCATGCGCGTGCAGACGTCGACCCGCGTGCGCAGAGACTCGCCCATGTCTGTGTTGGGCGAGTCGCAGGGCTTCTCGGCCAATGCGCCCATGATGCAGAACATCGACATTGGCGACAGCTCAGACGACGAGATCCCGCAGCCCATGAAGCTTAGCGCCCTGACCACAGCGCTGCTCGCACAGAACGACGACGCCATATCGCCCGAGAGGAGGAAGCCAAAACTGAAGATCTCGCGCAATGGGTCGGCATCGAATACGCCTGAGAGGGCGCAGCAAGATTCTGTCACGCCTGCACCCAGTCTGCGCATCAAACGAGTGCCGTTACGAGGCGCACCCATGCGCAGGTTTCGAAGGACCCCTCAAAGCGAAGAGGACCATGCCCCCTCGCAGGACCAGGAAAATTTGCCCGCGTCTGTAGTAAGAGCAAAGGAAGAACACCCCAATGTGCCCGACTCGGTTCTGAAGATGACGGACTCTGTGATGAAGGTCAGAGAAGAGAGGGATATGCGGCCGACGGAACAGCACCAATCGCCACTGCAAAGACACCAATCGCCTGCTCCACAACAACAGCAAGAGAAGCCAGCACCATTACAATCCAGGGATGCAAACACACCTCGGAGACCAGCACCGCCGCCGCCACCACCGAAGATGTCTGTTCTCGAAGCTGCAACTGCTGCCGCTGGCGCAGCCACAACAACCAAACAGAGAGAGCGCAAGAAGAGGAGCACGCTGTCAGTCAACGGGAAGCACTATTCCCAGATGGACCGGATAGGGAGAGGAGGCAGTTCAGCCGTGTACCGTGTCATGGCAGAGAACTTCAAGCTGCTGGCACTGAAGCGAGTCAAGCTCGAAGATGCCGACGAGGCAGCCGTCCGCGGCTACAAAGGCGAGATCGATCTCCTCCAGAAGCTCAAGAACGTCGAGCGAGTCGTCCGCCTCTACGACTGGGAGGTCGACGAGCAGCGGCAAATCCTCAGCGTCGTACGTATCCTCTCTATCAAACCAAACCCGCATCACTAACCCCATCCCAGCTCATGGAAATCGGCGAATCTGACCTGGCGCGCATAATCCGGATGAAATTCGACCCGACCGACTCCTCGACGCCCGGCACACTCGACCTATCCTTCACCCGGTTCTACTGGAAAGAAATGCTGGAATGCGTCGGCGCCGTCCACGCGTACGACATCGTGCACTCGGACCTCAAACCCGCAAACTTCCTCCTGGTCTCCGGGCGCCTCAAGCTCATCGACTTCGGCATTGCAAATGCAATCGACACCGACAACACCGTCAATGTGCACCGTGACTCGCACATTGGCACCCCCAACTACATGTCCCCCGAATCACTGGAAGATAGCGCGGGCGGTGCACAGGGGCAATTATCAAACGGGCAGGGAAGCAAGGATATGGCGCTCGGCAAGCCCAGCGATGTCTGGAGCTTGGGTTGTATCCTGTACCAGATGGTGTACGGACGCCCACCATTCGCGCATATCGCGAACCAGATGGCCCGTGTACTGGCGATTGTTAATCGGAACCACCAGATTGCCTTCCCGGACCTGGGCGTGGGCGACGTGCGGGTCCCGCCCGGGCTGAAAGCGACGCTCCGGAGATGTCTGAATCGCGACCCGAAGCGCAGACCCACGGTGCAGCAGCTTCTCGACGAGAGGGATGTCTTCCTCTACCCGGACGGTGGCGAGGATCTGCGGATCCCGCAAGAGCTCCTGGGCCAGATCATTCAGAGAGTTGCGGATCGGTTCAGGGATCAGAATAAACCGGTGCCTACCGATGAGGAGATCCGGCAATACCCAGCCAGTTTCTACGAAAAGATTCGGCAGCTGCTGGAGAGCGAGTAGAGAGAGAGTCGGAGAAATGATTCCGGCAGGTAGAATACCTTACACTTTGATTTTCACGCGAGTTTCGCAAGCAGCATTTTGGAGTTGTCGCCGGTTTGGGGAAAAGCTTACGCATTATGACTGGCGTTTGGGTTTCACAATCTGTTCAGGTTTCTTGGGATTGGTTTTTGGGTTGGGGGTTGGGTTCCTGGACACCGTTTCTTGTCTCTGTTTTGCATTCCAGCGTTATTGCTTGGATGGCATGGCCTGCGGAATACCCGTCTCCTTTGTACGCCTCGTTGTACATTCAATCGGTGCTACGCACTTTTATTCATATTGAAGCTCAACCGAGTCAGGCCCTCCAAAGACCCCCGCACATGCCTTCAAGTTCCCTACTTAAATCCGAATAATGTCGAAGTAACACTTGGCGAAGACACCAGGTCCAAAGATATCCTCGACCACCACGATGACATCGCACGCCACCCCGATCAGAAACTGAATGACAACACGTCCGAGTCCACGGCACGAGACAGTGTGCAGAAGAGTCGTCAAGTCGTCGATACCATAAAGGTTGAAGCAGTCGCTCGCTCGTCCTCAAGGCCATCTCCGTAACGGGTTGAGCCTGCACCTCCGGTTCGGGATTCATGTCCGTCGTCCTGTCTCTCTCGTCGACGTCTCAGCCGTCCAGTCCCACTCTCGTACCGCCTCTTGATGTTGTCCATATACCCTCTTGACCAACTTCCCAGCAGGGTAAGACACTCACATTCTCGTGCCTCGATACGACGCAGCTCGTAGCACGGCCGCGCAGTGGGAGATATGTAACGGACAGACGCACTGATCCGCTGAATGTCGTTTACCGTTTCCACATCTAGCAGAAACAGCAAGAGATCGAAGAGCAGTTTTGGAGGGTGTTGAGATAGAAGTGCACACAGTTTTTTTTCCAGCGGAGTCGGCGCAGACCTGATTGCGTGCTGCGCCGCGCAGATAGGAGCGCGAGAACGCGGGTCGAGGCAGTGGAAGCGAGGCCGTGTACTGTATTCGGAGCGCGCGCGACGCTCGCTAGAGATGATTCTCGCGTCCCGCACGCAACGGAGGAGCCCGAATGTCTGATGAAGTTTTCGTCTCGCGTGGTGCGGATCGAGCTCAGACGTTGCCTATATCCGACGCACATGGTTGAAGAGAAGTTTGGTTCGGAGCCGTGATGGCGGATAAAGACTGCAAGAGAGGCAGGCTTACTCAAAACGTGTTGAGTGTATGGTGTAGACCGTTTTTCTTTTGACGGAACTGGTGGGATGCCTGGCAGAGGGCGGCCGCGTTGAAGTATCGATCTCGAGGCGTTCGGCGCGATGGAGGATGCTTTAGTGCTGCAGTCAAGCCTTAAGTGTGAGATTCGAAAGGATACGTGAACCGAGATGGTGTGGCTTCCAACTGCTAGCTCGTAGATACCGTTACGCCGCTCTGCTAAGAGGCGACAGAGAGGAGATTGCTGCGGTACTGTCACTTAAGGCCAGCGCGTATATCTGAGCGATACACGGTTTCAATGGCAGAGGAAGCCTTAAAAATGAGATCGTCATTCGTCTTCACTGATGGTGGGTAAATTTGCGGTAATGCAGGAAAGCGGAGGGAGAGAGTGCGGTCGCCGAAAGAGCAACACTTCCAGAAGACGGAAGAAGAAGCTCACTTTTACTTGCGTCATACAGACAAATTCACCCATATCTCGTCAAAGTTCTCCCCTTTTTCGTTATAAAGCGCTTATGCCATTCGCGGTTGCGAACAACACCCAAGTCTCTGCATCCAAATCGCACCAACAGTTTACCATGTCCGGTTTGGTACGTTTTGACGGGGAAGTAGAGAAGGGCGGTACAGAGGGAAGCACGTCGTGACGTGTGGAAGGCCGATGAATTTGGGAGCGAGAATGCCCTGAAGCTTCTTGGTTTGCGATTGTTTTGTCGAAGGGAGCGGGGCTCAAAGTAGGTTTACTGCTCAGATACACTCGCATGTACTGAACGAAATCCTCCGTATATTAGAACGGTTGCCATTATGTTTACTTAGGATATCATTCTGGAGCGAAGCCGATATTTTCTAGTCGACAGTTCTCCTATGTTGTTATAGATCGGTGATCTCCGACTTGAACTTAGCAGACTGACCGGTGCAATGTTTCTTGAACAATCGCTCCATTCCTTTCACGACCTCCGGTAAAGCTCTTTCTTATGATGGGCACAATGCTTCCCCGTACTTTAGTAGCTAAACAGATCAGAAGCGAGAGCCTCGTCTCATAGGTCTGCAGGCCCCACCAGATCAGTGTACCTGTGGACAGCCAACAGTCTTGTATCCTTTTGTGTTAATCACAACTTCTAGCTCACTTCAGACTACGTCGCGCCTGACTCGCTCAATCATATGAACCGTTTCACGGAAGTCTGCTGCTTGTGACAGAGTTGCGGGATGTACTTGAATGGCAAACGGCGTGTTGTCTCGTAGATTTGTCGTTAAGTGCACGTGAGAGCACTGTATACGTCGGTTTCTATTGTACTGAACATGCCACGCACTGCGTCTTGGAACAAGCATGTGATACGAGCCCTTGTGGGATGTGTTGCAACTACTTTAGTCTTCTTCCCGTTGAAGACGTATGCGTAGATTCCATTACGAATCTCAGGCGGGAGGCGGAGAAAGAGAGATTGGCCGGGTCCTTGTGCTGCCGTGGGCACATCCCAAGATATAGTTTTGTACCTCGAGTGTAAGGCAGAGAATGCGGAGGTGGATCGTGCTGTCGCCATCTCTGTGGGGTCACCAGGATTCTCAGTCTGGAGGAAGGAAAGGGGGTTGGGTTTGCGTACGACATGGCGGGGGTTTTGAGGCGGGTTTGGCGACCTATGTTGAAGGTTGTTTAGAGTATCGGAGTGAAATCAGTTGTTGCAAGTAGGGACGCAGAATTAAGGTCAATGGTTATCATAGGACACTGAGAAAGCGTGATTGCGCCCACCTCCATGTCTGTTGCGCATAATCCGTAGTGTAAACTTAGATGCAAAAACCTTAAACCAACGCACGTACAATAGCCCAGCACCTCCTCACCTCAAAGTTACGACCTTTAAGGCGCAATAGCGAGTTCAAGATGACGTGAGTAGCAATCATTCGTCTCAATCCTTTCACAATCAATCTCAAATCTGCGCGACCAAGCTGGACTTTGAGTTTGGAGAAGGCCGGATGGGTGGCAATTTGTAGGGACCTGATCTTTGAAATTTCACAATCGGACCCATAATACGATACAAGCCAGAATGGACCTCCATGGTATTCGAGGTGAAGGCAAGTTCAAAAACATGCAACATTCACAATAATTTATCGTCTCGCATCCACATCTTCAGCTTGCACCTCGAAGTGTCGGGCTTTACTGTAGATGGAAATCGACAACATGGCGTGTGTCTGTTACGTCTGCTTCTTTTGATCCTACCTGACATTCCATGCAATACCAGCCTTGTATTACAGCAACCCATGCCGCCGCTGCTTCGCCTTCCTACCGAGCTGCGCGAAAAGATCTATTTATACGTCTTCAGCGGCTACCGCATCAGCGTCCTTTCCTATCAGGGTAGATCTTTCTGCTACGCTACTCTACCTGGTACTGGGCTACGATTTCAGAGCTCTGGCAGACGAGCGTTCAAGGCCCTTGTCGCACTCACACGCGCCTGCCGTTTGGTGCATGCAGAGAGTCGAATGCTGACGTACAAATACAGCACATACAATATCACCCTTGTGCTCAATTTCACATTCTGGATGGTCAGACTTGAGAAGGAAGTGCAAACTGCAGTGTGGGGAGCAATGACCGAGTCGCAGCGGTTGTATGTGCAAGAAGTACGAGATGAGCGAGGATGGTAGCGAAGACGGTGTAAGCGCTAGGTAGTATGTGGATGATCACGGCTTCACCTTCACGATCACTTGTAACAGTGTGCCTCAAAGGAAGACAATGCAGCGTATCAGAATGAATCAGAACACTGTCTGGAGGTACAGTCAGCGCACGTGGATGGATATGTTTGCTCTAACTTCCCAGCGGAGCCATACCTCATGAACGCTTGCCTCACCCAGGGGCGCTCACTCTTTGACCAAGAACAAGATCAATTACTCGGTAAGTAATCACCAAGCTCCAGCTCCAGCTTTAGACATCGATTGAATTGATCGGGAGATGGCGGACGCGCGCCAGCGACCAAGTCATGAGAGCCGTACGGTCAGATGTCCTCCAAAGCATCGTGACGAATATTCTGGTCCAAACAGGGCCATAGTATCTCTATGCTACTACAGTGAAGATGTCGGGCGCAGGGGTTCTATTGCATACAGTGACCAACACAGAATCACCCACAAAAGCTACCTTGAAATCGGCATGAGGACCATCGCGGTTGTCATACAATCTGCCACGGTCGTTGGGACTTGTAAGAAAGACGGTGATCAAGGATGCAGCCACAACATAGGTGTGGGGGCTGCCGGGGTTCAGATTCAGATGAAAGCGGCAAAGCAGTTGACGGTCCAGCCGCGACACGCAGCGGAGCAATGCCTGACATCACCTTGTGCGTATGTTTTTCGAAGCGTGCCATCGTCAGACGTGACAAGGGGCTGGCAGAAGGCACTTCATGGGTGATGTCAAGACCGCGGCGCAACGGCGGCTGCATTGTTTTTTGTACGTCATTATCACTAAATATTTCGTGCATACACTTCGCTCAATCACTTTCGAAAAAGCACAAGATTTTGAACATTACCACAGGCATTTTCAAATACTCTCATGATCCAAAACTTGATCGCAAATATGCTCTGCACAAAGGACTTCCATCTATGAACGCCTTTGCCCAGTCATAGCAATGCTGTAAACAAGGAAAGCCACCGCCGCCTGGTCTATTGAAAAGGGAGAATCTCCATCACGCGTTCATGCCACGCTCGGGCGCTGAAGCATATTCTGCTCAGACACGATTGGCCGTAATTTGCGTAGCCAGCATGCCTAAACGCCATGCGAAACATCAACATCATCCCCAGAAGCCACGACGCCTTCTCCACTCCGGTTCTTCAGTTTTGGTATCGTGCTTCGTTCCACGTAAATCGTTCGCTAATTACATCGCTCGCTCAGCTCTTACTGCGATGCACACTGGACACGCTCGGCACCGGGGTGCATGTCATCGTCGTCCTCATCAGGACTGGCCATGCCTCGTGCACGGGCCTGCTCGCGTGTGGGGTCGACGGCCTCGAGTGTAAAGTCCTCGGTCATGGCGTTCGCGGGAGGTGTAGCATCAGGAACCTTTCGTGGTGGCAGAACCGACTCGAGGGCGCGGATGTGCTCAGGTGTCATAGGTGTGCCATCCTCACCACCAAGGCGCTCGGGGAATTTGACGTCGAATTGGATGTACAGGTTGCCGTGGTCGTGGTGCCTGTACGAAGGCATACCCTGACCGCGGATGACCTTGACCTCGCCGGGGGCAATGCACTCGCCAGGAATGATGTCGACGGTCAACCACCTCTCATCGAGGTGCTCAATGTGAATCTGGCCACCGGCGAGGGCGGTCAGGAGATCGATCTCGCAGTGGTAGAAAAGGTCGTCGCCCTTGCGCTGGAAACGGGGGTGGGGCTTCTGCTCGATCTCGAAGATGACATCGCCAGGCTCGACGCCTGGGAGTTGATCACCCTCGCCGCGGAACTCGATCTTGTGGCCGCTCTGAACACCACGATCGACGTGAACGTGGAGAACCTTACGCTCGATGATGGTCTTCTTGCCGTTGCACTGCTTGCACCTATCCTTGTCGCGGATAATCTCGCCCTCTCCCTGGCAATCGGGGCAGACAGTTTGGAAACGCTGGATCATAGGTCCCATTTGCCTCATCATGTGCTTCATACCGCGGCCATCACAGCCAGCGCACTTCTTGACAGCACCTTCCTTACCGCCGACACCGTGGCACTTGGGGCAGATGACCGATTTCTGGAGAGCGAGCTTGGAGATCTTGCCGCGGTAGATGTCCTCGAGCGAAACCTTATGGGTATGGGAAATGGTGCGCGCCTTCTTAGGACCCTGCTCGCGCATACCGCCGCCGAACATGCCTCCAAATGGGCCTCCACCACCACCGCCGCCGAAGAACTGCGCAAACAGATCCTCGGCAGCCATGCCGTTGCCGCCCATACCGCCTTGCTCGAGACCCTCCTCACCATACTGGTCGTATAGCTGTCGTTTTTGCGAGTCTTGGAGAACTTCGTATGCGTGTGAAAGGTCCTTGAACTTGTCGGCGGCCTCAGGGTTGTGTGCGTTCTTATCGGGATGCCACTTGAGCGCACCCTTCTTGTATGCGGTCTTCAGCTGGGCTTCTGTAGCATCTGGGGACACCTGCGCCTGTTAATACTGTCCTAGCTTACTCTCTCGACATGAGGCTGTACATACCCCAAGGATGTCGTAAAATTTAGTGTCTTTCACCATGTTGGCGGTTGTGTTGCGGAAATGTGCGAAGACAAAGGACTAGTGGGGTCGTAAAAGTGTGCGCGGGGTCGCTGGGGTATCTTGTGGGCGAAAGGGAAGCGCAACGTCGCTGTGTCTGAGATTTGAATGTCAGCGGCCGAGTTGCGGACAAGGGCTTGCTTTAACAAGCGGCCCAGCCTTGCGGAAGGCGCCCGTATCTTCTTCGCCATCGAAGATTCAAACAGAAGGCGCTTACCGAGACTCGCCGGGAACGGGCTATCGCGAAAGTCTGAGAAAGGTACAACACTTACAGGCACGTTACTGTCAGTTGCCGGCAATAATAGTTTGGTGAGAGCACTGTAAGAGGCGAAAGCTTGGAGATTTAAAAGTAGTCAACCGGGGCTGTTAACTGCGCCGAGCTGCAGAAGATTCCAACGAATTCTATGCCCTTCCACCGCGACCCAACAACCCAAAACGGCCTGGAACTTGGTTTTCCGCCTACTCAAAGATTCCAGCTGCGACGGCCGTCAACCATGAGTAGAATTTTCTCGCTTGAACAACGTTGTCCGATCTTGGCACGTAAAATAGATTGAAATGCAGCTCGTCGACGCGTCCGCTTTTGGGCATTCGAGTCCGTGCGTCCCCGCCAATCGGCAAAGGTCGAGAACCGAAGCTTATCTGCGAAGCACGGCGATTGGCGATGTGGACCCTGAATGTAATTCGTGATGCAATTCTTCTGCTGTGCGCTTCGCTTTCAATAACATCTCTCAACATGTCTGCACAAGACGCTGGATTCAAGGCCGCCGTACACGAGGCTCGTCAAGGCAGCAGCGAAGGCGGAGTGCCTATTGGTGCATGCCTCGTCTCGGCCGACGGCAAGATACTCGGCCAGGGACATAACATGCGTATTCAGAAAGGCAGTGCTACTCTGCATGTCAGTTTTGCCTTGAACGTGCTTGCTTACGCCCTCATGCTGACCGGATCAGGCTGAAATTTCCGCCTTGGAGAACGCAGGGCGCCTTCCGGCCTCGGCCTACCAAGGTGCAACCATGTACACTAGCCTTTCGCCTTGTGACATGTGCACCGGGGCATGTGTTATGTACAAGGTCAAGCGGGTTGTTATCGGTGAGAACAAGACGTTCGTTGGTGGTGAGGAGTACCTGAAGAGCAAGGGTATTGAAGTCGTGGTGCTGCAGGATCAGGAGTGCCAGGCACTGATGGAGAAGTTCATCAACGAAAAGCCCGGAGATTGGTACGAGGACATTGGGGAGGATGAGTAGGGATTAGGTCGTCCGCGCTTTCTGGCTGCAGACTGATCATGTGTGGTATTATGTCGTCAGCCTATGAATCTCCTCGAAGTAAAACTTCAAATCGTCTGGTTTGACGAATGGTGTGATGCCTGCGATCTGTTAGTACTCTTCATGTCTACAGGCAGATCTTGTCGACTTACCGTGACCGAGATTGGCAATCCAGCCCTTCTTTCCTCCACCAAATCCAGCGACCATGTTCTCGACCACCTTCGTGATCGACTCATGGCTGCCGTACAGGATGCCCGGGTCCGCATTACCTTGCAGGACCTTGTTCTTCGACTGAGCCAATTGGTAGGCCTCAGCTGGGTCATGCAGCCAGTCCAAACCAATGGTGTTATATTTGGACTCGCAAAGCGCAGGCAGTGCGTACCATGCACCCTTAGCAAAGACGGTCATGGGAATGACTTCATTGATGCCCTTCGACTTGATACGCGCGGGAAGGTTGTCGGCGATGTAGTTTAGGTATGGCAGGGAGAACTCCTTGAAGGCCTGGGGAGAAAGCTCACCCGCCCATGAGTCGAACACTTGGATCATCTACATTCGTCAGTGTCACTCGTTCACGGCCATTGAAAGAAACATACCTGAGCACCGGCCACAACTTGCAGAGCCAGGTACTCTACACAGAGCTCGGAAATCTTCTGAAGCAACACCTTGGTTGCTTCGGGGTACTTGTAGATCCATGTCTTGACCTGAATGAACATCTTGCTGCCACCGCCCTCGACCATGTAGCTCAGTAGTGTCCATGGTGCGCCGCAGAAACCGATCAAAGGTACTCGGCCATCAAGCTTCTGCCTTGTCAGGGTAATGGCCTTATAGACATAATCCAGTGACTCCTTAACATCGACCTTGCGCTCCATAACCTCCTTGTACTGTTCGTCGTCTGGCGTCTGGAGTGGCTCGGGGAAGTGCGGTCCTTTCTTATCTACCATGATGACCTCCATGCCCATTGCCTGTGGGATAACGAGGATGTCAGAGAATATGATCGCGGCATCGACAAGGCCAGCATATCGATCGATCGGTTGGAGCGTAAGGTTGGAGGCAATCTCGGGGTTGCGGCAGCATTCGAAAAAGTCGTTCTTGCCCTTTTCTTCGTGATATTCAGGCAGGTAGCGTCCAGCTATTCAATTGTGAGTACTGCGATTGCGCCGAGGTACTAATGAGTAGCTTCATACCTTGACGCATCACCCACATAGGTGCACGCTCGACATTCTCGCCTTCCTAGTCAGTACAAATTCCTTCAACACTCGGATTGCTTTTTCCTACCCTTTGCGGTGCGGAGAATGAGATCATTCTTCATAGGCGCGAAGTTCTGTGCCATTGTTGCGGTATGATGTGAGATTGAAGAACGAGCAGCCTCGGAATTCTATGATGGAAGGAGCGACCTCCGACGAACCCCGCGCCTGCGCACCGCAAAGGCCACTAGGCCGCATGCAGACGCGTCATCTCAGACGCGCCTTCCTTGCCCTGGCCAACAATTCAACCACAGATAATGCTTCTCAGACATGTTCATCTGGAGACGCGTCTGAGATCGATATCCACATCACAGCATCTGTTCTCCGCTTCTCAAAGTCATGTGAAAGTGTTCGGAAGCGCGATCTCGACGTTGGCGCGACCTTGCGCGAAACCACGTGCAGCCCAATTTGTGAGCGCAACAACATGGACCGGACTACTGCAGCGTCGAGGGGCGAAGCGCAAAGCTTCAGTCACCCTTGACGATGCGCCTCAGGGTGTCATTGGGTCTGGTGCTCTGCCACCCCAGGATGATGCCGAGCCAGATTACCCTCCATTGCTGCAGCAAGTGCGCAATACTATGCTCAAGTTCAATCACTGCGTCCTAGTAACGAGAGTCGGTGGTTTCTACGAGGGACGCCCATAACCCCCGACATCAGAATACCGACTAACAGCTAATCAGCTTTACTTCGAACAGGCTGACGAGTATGCGCCCCTGCTAAATCTCAAGAAGGCAACGCGAAAAACATCCAAGAGTAGCAAGAGGCCTGCTGTATCCATGGTGCGTCCAACATACATTCCTGTCAACCAGAACTGATCACACTAGGCCGGCTTCCCTGCTTATCAACTCGACCGCTACCTCAAGATCCTTGTCCAGGATCTAAACAAGCATGTCGCCATCTGCGACGAGTTCGTCAATGACGCACCGAACAGGGCAAAGGGAGAGCTACAGTATACTCGACAGGTGTCACGCATCATCACGCCAGGTACATTGATTGACGAACACTTCATGAATCCATGGGAGAACAATTACCTCCTCAGCATTCACATCGATCCCAAGACCCTGGAAAAGGACAAGGCTGTTACGAGAAGTCCTGGAAGCTCCAACGTAGCCTCAGTCCTCAACCTGCCTCGCACTGAAGTCGGCCTTGCATGGATCGACCTGTCCAGTGGCGACTTCTTGACGCAAAGTACTGATATCGCATCGCTGCCCACTGCTGTTGCTCGCATCAAGCCAAGGGAGATCGTGCTCGATAGCATCTTCGAGGAGGCTGAGTACTCACGCATTGTGTCCATATTGCAGGAAGATGGACACATCATCACATTTCAAGAGCCTTCGTCAGAATCGCTTACGATGAAAGACTGGATACCCATGCTGGAGGATGTGGTGAACGACTTTGACACCACGAACTTCACGCTCAGCGAAGTGGCCGCAGGTGGCTCACTTCTCCATTACGTCAAGCATCAGCTTCTCGGTTCTCGAACGCGGCTGCAAGCCCCTGTCAGGCATCAAGCCGAGGACCACATGAGCATTGACAAGAACAGCTTGAGAGCGCTGGAAATCAGGAGCACGGTCAGGGATGGCACATACGAAGGTAGTTTGCTGCATTCATTGAAGAGCACAGTTACCAAGAGTGGGACCCGCCTGCTGTCGCAACGATTGGGTAGGTGAATTCCATTTGTCTCTGTATAAGTCCGCTAACATGTAGTAGCCGCGCCATCTATGTCGCTGTCTACCATCAACGACCGATTGGACTTGGTTGAAGAAATGGTCGAATATCCCCAGCTCAGACAGGATGTAATATCGTTGCTTTGGCAGACCTTCGACTCTTTTCGACTTGTCACAAAGTTCACGTACGGTCGTGGTAACGCGGATGATCTTATGGAGCTGTCAAAGACCATAGCTACTACGTTCGAGCTGTTCAATGTCGTTCGTGAGCACACAAATTCAAGAAATGCTGTTTCGACCGCCGCGGGCGCCAGGACGTCAGAGATAAGGAGGAGACAGTGCATGTCGGCGCTAGAGCGACGCTTCGATCTTGAAGGTGTGCTCGAGCTTTCCGGACGCATACAAGATGCTATCGACGAGGACGCGCTCTCTGAGTATCACCGTGTTGAAGATGAGCAGGCAGAGGAGATGTCCGGACTCGCGCAAGATGTCCTCGGTCGGGAGGCTGGCGAAGATGATTTGAAGGACATGCCGAAACGCATCCAGCCGAAGCCACATGCTATTACAGGGAGCTTCAAGAGCGCCACGGATGGACGAGACGACATCTGGATCATGAAGCGCAGAGCAAGTCATACTTTGCAGCGACTGCACAAGTCTTTGGACAACATGAGTGATGCGAAAGCACAACTCGAAGCAAGATTGCGTGACGAGATGGATGTCACTAGCTTGACCCTCAAATGGACACCAAACCTTGCACATATTGCTCACGTCAAGGGCAAAGATGTGTCTCGCGTCATCACTCACTATCCAAAGAGTCTCAGCAGCAGCAAGTCAACTCGCTCCTTTCAAGTCCCTGAGTGGACGCAACTGGGCGCCCGAATGGATGAGACACGCTTCCATATCCGCAACGAAGAGCAGCGAGTTTTGGGCGAACTTCGTGAAGGTGTCGTACGTAACCTTGTAAGGCTCCGACGTAATGCGGCAGTGCTTGATGAGCTTGATGTTGCATGCGCTTTCGCTATTTTAGCAGTAGAGAAGCACTTCGTCCGGCCTGTTCTCACTTCAGGAACATCCCACAATATTGTAGGCGGTCGACATCCAGTGGTTGACAACAGCAGTGGTGACCAAGGCCGAAAATTCACACCGAACGATTGCATCCTTGACGACAAAGAACGGATCTGGCTTATCACTGGTCCCAACATGGCGGGCAAGAGCACGTACCTTCGACAGAACGCCTTGATATCAATACTGGCTCAGACAGGATCCTTTGTGCCAGCCGAGTATGCGGAGATTGGACTTGTCGATAAAGTCTTCAGTCGTGTTGGGTCTGCAGACAATTTGTACCTCGACCAATCGACCTTCATGGTAGAGATGCTCGAGACCGCTCAGATCCTTAAAGAAGCTACACCGTATTCATTCGTCATCATGGACGAGGTTGGCCGGGGTACCACACCTGAAGACGGTATTGCGGTGGGCTACGCCTGCCTGCATCATCTGTACCACGTGAACAAGTGTCGAACCTTGTTCGCGACCCACTTCCACGCTCTTGCCGATATGACCAAAGATTTTGACAGGCTTGCGTGCTACTGTAACGATGTGCGTGAGGAAGCAGACGGCAAGTTCTCGTACGTGCATCGTCTCCAAAGGGGAGTCAATCGTGAGAGTCATGCGTTGAAGGTAGCCCGAGTCGCAGGTATGGCCAAGTCCTCTGATGCCATGTAACGCTTACTGATATGACTTAGGCCTCCCCGAAGAAGCCATTGCAGTTGCCGCACAAATCCGCAAGCAGCTTAAGGGCGACTGAAACAGAGATCAGAGACCGTCAAAAGCAAAAGTGAAGCTACGTGAGTCCTCAGATATTCCTATACCTGCGCTATACAACGCGCCTTGTATTTTCTCTTTTATACCCCCTGTACAGCTCCTTCAGCATCCTTCCAGCTACTACATTAGATACCCAACATAGTGTACAATATGTTGTTGCGCGTGCAATGCTCGTGTTTCACACACAATTCTCCTAAACAGGTACACCGCTTGTCAAGGATGCTACACAAGCGACCATATGTCTCATGCTCTGCATGCATTTGGTCGTACAAGCACCTGCCGAGCACAGCGCATGGGCAGCACGATGCATTAAGTTAACAGGCTCGTGCATATATACACTCAACTTGGCATGGCGCGTTCAAGATAGAGCGCCTGTGCAACCAATGTCATCGATGCTTAGGGACGTCGTTAGACGCCGTTGCATCTCGTGCGTGGCTGGCGCGAACTAGCCTAGTTTACCCCACACTTTTGTATCGCTAGTCTACCTGACATTCCGTCCGTAGCTCGATGACCTGATCTTCGATTATCTTTGCATTGACTCTGAGTTGTTTCTCGTACCGCAAGACTTCATTGACACTCCAAAAGATGGGCGAAGCCAACCCCTCGTCACCCCCTGTAGCCCCTGCATCCTACCCCTCACTTCAGCAGATAACGCCCCACTTAGCCCTCCAGCCTCCGCTATCTCGCCGCGGAAACGGCCCAGGACTTATCTTGATTCTTGATCACTACGCACAGATCGAGGAGAGCGAAAAGCACCTTGATCCTCCACCGCTGCAGAAATGGGCCGAAGAAGGCTTTGCCGTTGTTCAACTTCTCGTTCCTGGAAAAGTGGAGGATGGTGGCGAGTTTCCGCTCGACAAGGCCTTGGGACTGTTGAAAGGGTGCGAAGGATGTGAATACGGGAAAGGTGTTGGTGTTGTTTGTAAGTCTTTTATTCTAATGCTCTTAGGTTCGGAAAGAAACACATATGAGGGGGAGTAAGACGCATCGCAGACGACCTGACTGAACGCATCGTTGGCACAACATCGAAGTCTAATATGTCCCAAGCTTACATCTCACGCCTGCCATTCTACGTTGAGGAAGGTGTAATTCAACACCCCGAGATCCTTGCCGTTGTATCTTACGGTGGCCGCCAATTGTCCACTCTCCACGAATCGTCAACCGCCCTGCCGCCCCAACTCGTCCACGTCGCAGGCCCCAAAAGCGCACGTCGAGAGTCTCTCTCATTGAACCCGGATCCAGAACTCACAAATTCATCGCCGACCTCAACACGCCCAACGGGCATCGTGAAGAGTTTCCGTTACGAAGACGCCATCAACGACACCAATTGGGTACTCCCTGCTGACCCCAACTACTCCAAACGCAACGCAGGCATTGCACACACGAGGAGTGTAGCATTTCTCAAGCCATTTTTAGATGGTCCTTACTTCGACATTGAGGCTGTGTGGGATGAGCACTGTTTGTACGAGTTCGGTGAGCGCGCAGTGGAGAAGACGATGGCGACGATGGTGGCGCAACCCTACGTGAATCATATCCCAACTATGACGTTCGTAAACCTTTCCTATCTCAATCCAACTCCACCCCTTCGACTAAATGTTCTCATATCCGCATCGCTAACCCCACCCAGCGGCGGCATCGGCAAAGATCGCTTGACAGCCTTCTACACCCACCACTTCATCTTCTCCAACCCGGCCGATACCTCCTTGTCCCTCGTCTCTCGCACTGTGGGCAGCGACCGCGTAATCGATGAGTTTATCTTCTCGCTGACTCATGATCGTGAGGTACCCTGGCTGCTCCCTGGCATCCCCCCGACCGGAAAGAAACTCGAGATTCCATTCACCTCGATCGTAGCTATGCGCGGTGATCGTCTGTGCCATGAGCATATTAGCTGGGACCAGGCGACCGCGCTTAAGCAGTTGGATTTGTTACCTGAGTTTGTCCCGTTTAGGGGACTTATTGATGGGAGGGAAGCGGCGGAGGGGAAGAGGTTTGAGGTTAGGCTGCCGGTCGCGGGAAGGGAGACGGCGGCAAAGTTGGTGGATGAGGGGTGTGGAGAGAGCAATGCGTTGATGGGGAAGAGCTGGAGAGAGGTCGACGACGCATGAAATGGTGGTTAAATTGGCACTGAATGCATCGGAGGTAGTCCGGAATCTCCTAATTCATCCGAACTTATAAACACGAGTCTTTCGATTTGAAAGACTTCCTAGTTTCACCAAACAACATCATTTAATTCCTTGACAGCGAGACTCCCGCATTGCCTTTCTTAGCGACCCTTTTAACACATCGATGCAAGTGCAACGCGTAACTGATACGGGATAGCCGGGCAGGGCACCAAACCGG